>OMKZ01004018.1:4040-28112 GCA_900302535.1 Neoniphon sammara
CAAATTCATAACTTCCGCAAGGTTTGTGGCTTGATTAGTAGAATATTCATATCATGACACGAGAAAATATGACTTCTTCTTGTCCTTCATTTCACACAAGCTCAGTGTGATTTAAAACATGTTTACCCGCAGGCATGTTGCGTAAAGCTGGAATCTCTCGGCTTTAAACATTAGAGGTGAGACAACACAAGAATCTGTGATTACCTGAGCGCTATACTGTACTGATCCATGGCTTCTTGGTAATCATTGACCGCCACCAGGAAATCTCCCAGCATTCTGTGCAGGACACAGTCGCTCTGATTGGCCAGGGCGTTCCGGAGGAGAGCGATTCCTTCCTCATATTTCTGTTCCCGGCCTTCAAAAGAACAGAGGACAAATCCCACTTTTATATTGAGCTCTGTCTCGTGTCTCCTGTTTTGGAATTGAATAAATTTAGTTGTCTTCACGGAAAATTACAGGAATAGAATTTACTGTTCTGTGTTGCTGTTAAAGTGATTGGTTGTTTTAAAATTAAACTAGAAATTTTCATTATTTCACCTGCAAAAAAAAAATATTTTTTTTGGGGCAAAGAGAAGAGCTTCTAGAAGAGTAGGCAATCTTGCCAATCAGGGTCAAAGATGTATATGCATTTGGTAAAAGTCTACCAGCTGTACGTACTCAGTAGCTCTGCCTTTTTGACCACAGCCTTGGTGTAGTCGGGCCTCTGGGCAAGTGCTTTGTCCAGCAGCGTTTTAGCTTTCTCCTGGGTCACCGGGTCCTCCAGGCACACTGTGGCCAGGATGGTCAGTGTCTGTGCATTGGCCCCTAGTGTCTTATAGATGTTGTTGGCCATCCCCATGGCCTCTCGAATCCCATTAGACGCCAGGTAACAATCAATCAGACCTGGGAGGGGAGGGGACAGCCATTACTACTTCCTAAAAAAGCAAAAATGAGTAATAACATGCTGAGAATAAAAACAGGGAACCCATAGGAAAGCCTCAGTAAAGCATCTTTAAGGCATTAGACTTGCCTTCGTAGCAGTCGAGTCGGCAGGGCGCCAGGCGCATAGCCTCTCTGAAATGGATGATGGCCTCCTGGACACGGCCCATGTTCCTCAGTGCTGCCCCCTTCAGGAGGAGCGCCTGCACACTGTTGCTGTTCAGCTGGATGGCCTTGGCCCCCAGGTAGAGAGCCCGCGAGTAACGCTTGCTATAAAAGCTATGGCAACTGAGTAGCAAAGACCCAGATTTATAAAAATCAATGGGAGAATGTTATTTCCTATAACAGCTGATGTTAACAAGTAGAACTGGGGTATGAAGAATATTGCTATAGGATCAAATGAATAAATAATATAGATAAAATACACAGAGGCAAAGCTGAATCAAAATCCATAACATCCACACACATCTTTCCAAAAGGTTTAATTTGCAGAGGTTGCATTCAATTGCAAGCATAAACAAAGAAATTCAAAGAAACTGACCCAGAGATGACCCAGGGTTCAGCATGCTGGTCTGAGATGTTGAACAGTCTTCCTCCCAGCACCTCAACATCCTCTAGGTGTCCCTCACGGGCCATCAGGTAGCCATACACATCCATGCCTGCCAGCGCACACAATGCAGCAGAACATATGCATTATTCAAAATGTACAGGTGCGAGTCTGCCACAGTTTTGTCTTGAGGCGCATAATACATGCTGTGCTGTTTTTTGTTTCAGTTCTTTAATGATTTTTTTTCCTTCCTCAATCCACAAAGCATCTGTTTGAGACCGACACTAAACTGATCAATAAAATATACAGCTTCTCTTGCAGAGTAGCTCACCTTTAATGAGGTATGGGTCCAGCATCTGGGCTTGTTCAAACTTGAGGATGGAGTTTTTGGTGTCACCCGCCCTGAAGTAGACATCAGCCAGGCTCACCAGAAGGTCCACGTTGTCTCGCAGCAGAGACTTCTTCTCCAGAGAGCTGAGACCAGACAGAAAGGATAACGAGGCTGTCACATTAAATGGTGCTTTTATAATCAGTCGCTATATATAAAGGATTACTGCTCTGCTCACCAAATGGTGTTGATCGCTCTGTGGTTGTCCCCTGCATGTATGAAGGCATAAGCTTTGATCCAAACGGAGAGCCAGTCCAGGTTGGGGATGCTCTGGATCACATCCATAGTCATGGACGCCACCTCAGCTCCCTTCACTGACAGAGAAAGGAGGCCTAAAGGAGAAAAAAGCCAGGCTTATTTATGTGGCACTTCTCACAAGCAGGTTTGTGACAACGTCCTAAAAACAAGAACAAGAGACAAAGCATGTGCAGCATCAACTGTACTAGCATCTGAGCATGCGTGTGTTTGTGTTTATTCCCGTGACTGTGCGCATGTATATCAGCGCTTCAAAAGTAGCAAGAGAAAAGATACATTGAAGCAGATAAGTTTCCCAACAAAGAGTGCTGCTGGCAACAACTAAGCATGCCAAAGCAGGATGAAATCTTCTCTGCGGCTCTGCATACCGATGATGGCATCCAGAGCGAGGGGACACTGCCTCAGGACCTCTTTGTAGCTCGTCACGGCAGAGCGCTCCTGACCAGCCTTCCTGTACAGGTTGGCTAGCATCATGTTGATCTGAGGCAAGAGGGTCAAAAATATTTTCGTATTAAGTTCATGTTTTCATCTCAATTCTCTGTGAAAATGACTGGACTGAAAACATGAGGCTGACACTGCACTGTAGGAAGGCAAAATTATGGCAAAAATTTTAGGCACCTATTTTGCTTAATATTGTAATTATGAAATCAATTATAATTATTTGTCTCCGTTTCAGAAAACAAAATAGTTTTATTGCACCTTAACCTATATTTTCATTATTTCACATTTTTCATCATTGTGGCCCTTATTTACAAAATTCAAATAACAAATACTATTTCATTACTTTGGGGCACAGCTAAAACACTTATTCTGTGTTTTTACATTTGCACCAAAGAGACGGATTTTGCTCTCTATCGTTGGATGGATCCATTCTTCTTTTCCACTTTGCTTGTTGCTAAGTTTTTCCAAAGATGGTCTAAATATGGAAGGTTTTCTGCCTACTTGTCCACCTTGTTTTGGTCATGTGTGCGCATGTTGTACATTTAAAGGTTGTAAGTGGTCACACATAACAGAAACGCTTGTTATACCACACCAGGTCATTCAGGGAAACTGAGAACTTATCAAACACTTTACTATAATCAAATTATAGAGGCCTGCTGTAAGTTGTAAGGCACAGTATATGATAATGTAAGTTTGGGAGAGCCACGATTGTGGCAGCCTACCTTTGGAGTTCTCTGTCTGGAAGGAATCCCATCAAGCACTGCAATGGCGTCTTTATCCAGTTTCAAGATGGTGTAGCACTCAGCTATTTTGTATTTCACCTCAATCTCTGAGGGCAAACTCTGAAAGACAGTAAGACAAATGAGCCTAAACTACAGTAAATGATGGACAGACCCAAGAGCTCCTCAACCGCTGTCTGCTGACAGTTCTGACATTTTGTGGTTTAAATATTAATCCTAGTGAGGCGTAAGGCATTGTATGCTGCCACAAACACAACCACAATGGGAAACAAATTGCACAGCATTTTTGCAATTTTACACATCTGGCAGGTGTATTTTTTGAAGCCCTGTCGGGTTACAAACATAAAACAAAATACAGTTACACTGTAAAATACTTGATGTCCTAGATAACAGACCTGTGCCTGTATGTTCGATGCACCTCCACCAGTTGAAGTCCGAACTTTAGATGTTTTGCTGAGGACCTTCTTCTGCTGCAGTGCCATACTGTATTTGCAGGCAGCATTGCGGTATTCCTTATCATGGAAAATGGCATCGGCATGGTAAACCAAGAGTTGGTACTTCTGGGATGGTGAGAACAGCTCTCTGCAGTCAAAGAGATCCACGTAACAAAGCTAATTAAAGTCCCTGCAATACACTCAGCATAACATGTAAACCAAATGATGCTCTTCAAACAACTGTCATTGAAGCAGCAGAGAACAGAATATAGCAGCAAATAAATAAATAAATATACATTTTTAAATAGAATATAAGCAAGAAGATAGTCAATTTGGGCTATATAAGCTTGCAACTAACAACCAAAACAACTAAAGAAATGAGTGAAGAACGTTCAGTCTAAAAAAAATATGCCAAAATAATCAAACAAAAAGTGTACCAAATGTCTTTGTCTACAAGGGGGTAGTTCACATAGGGTTACAAAGTTAGCCAAATAACTGAAAAGACAGTAATTTGAATGAATAAAACAAATCCTGAACGCTAGCTTTATGAATAAGATGAAGTCAAGCACACTGATTACTAATAATAAAGATTCAGAAGATATTTCATTACACTTCTTGAAGTTAACTGGCTAACTTCAATCGTTAAGCCGTTAAATAGTTTCAGTTCTACTGAACAACTGTTGAGAGAGTTATTGACATGGTTATGATATTTTGGAGAAGTAAAGCTGAGCCCGTTTGTGTGCAAAAGTGGGAAACTTAGAGTTATGACCACAGCATAACAGAGCAACATATAACTGTCTGAAACCAGGGGTTCCCTGTAAATACCCACTGCCCAGTGTCTAGCACTACTTTACTACGGTCACCTCAGGTTGTTCTAGCATCAATGCGACTTTGACAGCTCCAGCTGTCCAGTTTACACTAAGCTGTCTAACATGCGGCGAAATCAGACCAAAACCACAGTGTGCACAGTCATCCCATCCAAGACACGTTTGAGCAGGTCATTAATGAGAACTTCAAGCTGAATTGGCAAACATCTGACAGCATAACTGAAAGACATCCTGTGTAGTAAACGTTAGTGGCTAGCGCTGGCACGTTCATTCCCCTATTAAAACTCAAAACCTCATTGACTTAATCATTTGGGTGGCTTCTTGCATTAATTAACGAGTTTATTATTACTACCCTATGTATTCTGAACAACTATATGCAGACTCCACTGACACTGCCTGCCTGGTAACAACCTCCGCTCCAGCAGAGAGGAGAAGACTTTCCAGGAAATAGACGGCGCCCGCTCTGCTAACGTTACTTACGGGTTGTTGTTGCTCATCGTCAGTAACAAACTGCTCATTATCCGGACATTGGAGTGAAGTCCAGCAGCAGCCATATCTCGTACATGATCTATTACATTCATTCTGAATTACGTTCAAGGCTTATTTTAGATTAACGTCTGAGGTTAAAAGTTTTGCCTTGTAAACAGCTAACGCTAACTAGCTTCTCAGAGCTCCAGTCTAATGTGTGATGTATTAAATATGGCGCCGAGGAGCCTCCCGCATATTGCTGCCTTCAAGTGCTCTTCATAAGTTCCTACTTCAAACACTGAAATCGTAAATACAACTAATCAGAGCAATTAAATTCTTTGGGTCAAATATAACAGTGAAATTTAGTCGTAACAAAAGTTGCTTTTGTGATCGATTGTTTTATTTTAGAAATCAGTGGAGCAACTTTGTGCAACAGTGGCAGAACGAAGGTATAATGCGCATCATGGATGTTACTACTGTTTTAATGACCAAAACTTGTAGCATAAATTACTTTATGCAACAACTGTATGCACAGTTACTGGGTCTGAGCCCCCCCCAAAAAATCTAATTTTGGCAGGTTGGGACTGCATCAGAAAATTTCGACTTTCTGTGTGCACGTAATTGCAATTATTCCGACAGCACTTGAAAGCATCAAGTGACTTTGGGTAAATTTTTTTAACGTTAACTAAATTGTAGCAACACGTAACGCACACATGAATAAATCTGCACAATACTTCTGCTTAATTTGTTAAACTGAGCAATATCAAAATTTGCAATGTACGAAATGTACAAATAAAACCTTCACATTCTTGATCATGACGAATTCCAAACGAGGAAATAATTTCAAAAGGTTTAGTTTGAATTATTATGATCAAATGGTAACGTTAACATGTTATGTTAAATAATTATATAATACAGCAATATGTAAGTATAAATTATAAGTAGCATACATTTGTGGTAACTAATAATACCTATTTCTTACATGTGTTTGATTTCCCCAAATTCTGCTTTCAACAAATGTAAGTCTGGAAAAAACTGGAAAGTTATTCGTTTTATTTTTCAAGCTTTACCGCTGCTTGAATGATAGGATGAAGGCTCCTGTGAATGACCAGCAGCAAGAGACATGAAAGAACTCTTATCTATAATTAAAAGTGTGTTATGGAGCAGTGATCGACAAACTAAACAAATAAGCACAATGAAACAACGGATAAAGTCAACGATGGATGAATTAATTAATCAGTCAGTAGATCATTACCATCATGAACCCCATAGCCTAAAGTTACATTCAGTGGCCCAAAGTGACACTCACAATCCTCACTAGCAATGCATCGATGACCACTTACTGACAGCAGGGAGCTACTGATGTCCCAGTTGGAAACATGCAGGAAAGAGACTGACTGGAATGTAAATATCAGTCAGAATTGTATTGGATCCTGCTTGCCAATGTCATACCTTTCTGCAGAGCTCAACGTTTGTTTTGGTGATCATATTTTCACTGAAAATGAAATGCATCGTGCAAAATGAGAGAAAACTGGGAGCAGGTCCTTTCATGCGGCAGCAACAGGACAATGTGTACCTTCTTTATTTATTAGCCCCCCAAATACATGTAGAACATCTAACAGAATAGTCTTATAAACTGGTGGGTGTACGTAATTCATTTGGCGCTGAAGGTTGGCGAGATCATCTCTCTTCTTTAGTTCATGTTGTTTACTCAGGAGCTTGGTGGCCGCATATTGCCTACAGCTCTAAATCAGTACTGTAGACTGGACGATCAGCTGCAGACGCACATGCGCACTGCTAAAGGCAGCAGCTGAACCTTCTGTCAAAACACAGAGAGAATCAGCAGGCTAACCAGCCAGCAAACTGAACTCGATCTCAACTCGATTTCAGCTTTGTATTTTTCGTGTAGCGCTTGGCGACACAACGTTTATTTTTTGTTGAAGTCCACGTACCATGACTGAACAATCAGCATTACTGCTTCGAAAGCAATTGGCAGGTAATACAAATGCGAAATGATAAACAGATCCAGCATAAATGCTATCTAGCTAGCAACTAACGGTACCTATTATAGCTACGCAAAGCTGTCTTTATGCCAGAGGAGGTAGCTTAGCTAGCTAGCAAACGGAGTAACGGGGTAGCTTTCCGTATCACCAGTACAGTCCACCTTGGGAATTGCTGTAATCATCGATGAAAATATGGGGATACATGGAAACGTACGTAGTTTAAGTAACGTTATTTTTAAGGGAACGTTGAATCGCAACGCCAGCCTTGCTAACCGGCTAGCAAGTTCGACGTTAGTTAGCTAATGGTAGCAAAGGAACAAAGGAATAATCAGTCTAGGGTCCCATCTGTTAGTGATGACTTAGTCTTACTAATGATAGCTATAAAAGATAACATTTCATTGACAAACAAGCTGCTTTTCATTTACTAATTTGTATCAATTAACATTCACTATTTCACTGGGTAAAATAATATCAAACATTACTGATGTCCAGTCTCGCTCAGTGGTTTTCAAAGGAGATACGCATTTTGGGCTTCAAACTCAGTGATGAAACTGCTATTTTGGTCCCATTTGTTCATTAAGATCATTATCATCATTAGTATGAATACCGGTAGTGACAGTAGTGACATTTCATCTTTCGTCCAATGTTCCGTGACATACTACTTGACATTAACCTTGGCATTCTGACACTGGTCCAATGGCCACCTGCAGTATGACCCCACTGGCAGTAAAATGATAATTTTTCAAACTGTGAGCAGTCATATTTCAAAAACACACACACGCTTAAGTTTGAGTGTGCTCCGGTTCCTGTTTCCTTGCAGAAAGGCCTTATTTAAAACTGATTTAACAGATATTGTTAATCAGTTTTAGCAAATTGTGGCCTGTTTATTATTAATACCATTTTCGTTACCAGGCATTTTACCCATTCTGTCTTACCTTGCTGTGGTGTAACAACTAGCAACTTTGGAGGTTGTATTCTCCAGAGTATTCCCCAAACCCCAGTTCCCTATAGCCCCGAGCTCACTTTACTGGCAGCTTGATTTGTGAAATTGCTAGTTTCATTATTTATCAGTCCTTCTTAATGAAAAAAAAAACACATATCTCTTGTTTACCATCTTTGTTTCAGAGCTCAACAAGAACCCCGTAGAGGGCTTTTCAGCTGGTCTGATAGATGATGAAGACATCTACAAATGGGAAGTTGTTATCATAGGCCCACAAGATACCCTTTTGTAAGTGAAGGAATATCTGCAAAAAAAAACTTCAAATGAGATATTTGGGTTTCTGGCAAATACGCACGTGTACAGATGCAGATCTTTGCCTTATGTTTACTCTTAATTTCCCTCTCTCCTTTTTGTTTCCATTACAGCGAAGGTGGGTTTTTCAAAGCATACCTAACTTTTCCATATGATTATCCACTACGGCCTCCCAAGATGAAGTTCATCACTGAAATCTGGCATCCAAATGGTAAGTGTATTTAACAGTCTTGCACTTTGACCATCTCAACATCTTTATTGCCATACCATAATATGAACACATGGAAAGGATTTTTAATTGCTACTTTGTGGGTTAGTTTTGTTGTTGTGACTGAGCAGCAGTATTACTGAAACATAGGTTTTGACTTTGTATAATCACAGCTGTTCCCATTTCTCTCAGTTGCAAAGAATGGGGATGTTTGCATCTCAATTCTGCATGAGCCAGGAGAAGACAAGTTTGGCTATGAGAAGCCTGAGGAACGCTGGCTTCCTATCCACACAGTAGAGACAATCATGATTAGCGTTATCTCCATGCTGGCCGACCCTAACAGCGATTCACCAGCTAATGTGGATGCTGCGGTGAGTTATACTATCTTTCCCAGTTTTCTGGCACTAGAAATTGCCCTGTTTCTTCTCATTTTAGATGATTTTAGAATGTGTCATTAAAAGAGTCTTATGCTACGTCTACAGAAAGAGTGGAGGGAGGACCCTAATGGTGAATTCAAGAGAAAAGTGGCTCGCTGTGTAAGAAAAAGTCAAGAGATGGCATATGATTAGGAGTCAGAGTCAATTGCTAAATTCCAGGGTAAGTAAACTGAACTACATCAGCTAAGACCTAAATATGACACCAAGCCTATGGAAAAAAGAGTAATTCTAATGTTTTCTTTTTTGTTGTTTTGTTTTGTTTTTTACACAGTTAAAGGAAATGCCTTCAAAGGGAAAATTTCAGCAAAAGGCTTTTGCACCCCTTCTTTTGCCAGTCAAAGGAATTGGTTGGCTCCAACCATTTTTCTGTGAACAGTTGTTGTTTTACGCAAGATGAGCCAACTTGAGAACCCTACCAGCGAAATTTACCTGTTTCCTACCTGGAATTGTATATTTAATTTTATTTATTTTGAAAATATAATGATGTAAGATATGTCACTACTGTAAATTAACTTGCTTTTTTATCTGCTGCTGAACAGTTTCTACTTTATACCAGGTTTCTTATGCAATTTAGTGGACAATATTGTGTAAAACAAATGAAAGCCAGTTATCATTAAGTCATCACTTGTCCTCTCTACTGCATACTTACCACCAGATTGATGTTGGCCCAGCAAAACTCTGTGAAAAGATTTTCAACACTGTCATTGAATCACTGCTGCCTTTTGTTGGCGTGACTTCCTCATGAGGCGCTGTTCTCCTCGAGGCTTTGAGTGTGGTTGTTGTTCAAAGAGAATGCTTCAGGAATTTTAGAAGTCTTTGACTGAGCGCTGTCCAGGTCTTTTCTTAGGATGTGCAAAATGTTTTCATATAGAGTCTTACATTTTTGAGAAAAGGACAGGGTCCTCCAGTTAGCATTTGCAAGCAATATTAGTGCATGTCAGTGGGTTAGGAAATATGACTCTCAAAGCTGCATGATCCCCTCAAACAGCTCTATTATTTGTTGTTGCTAGCTGTGGATGTAAATGGAATGGCTTGCACTCTGTTTTGAGAGTTATGGTTTCATACACCATTGACTTAGATTTATACCCCATTGACATAGCATTGCTAACAGATACTACAGGGTTTCTACGGGTCTTAAAAAAGTCTTGAAAGTCAAATTTCAAATTCAAAACTTGGAAAGGTCTTAAATATTGTCATTTTCAGAGATTGGTTTTGAAAAAGGTCTTGAATTTTGAATTCTGTGATCTCCCAGCGTTAGAAGAAGGCAGAAGGGCAGAGATCCACCTGAGCAAGCAGGTGTTTTTTGTTTGTTTGTTTGTTTTTTTAAAAGTCTTGAATTTGATTTCAGCAAAGGGTAGAAACCCTGTACTAACAGGAAGCATGTGCCGACTTCTTGGGAATAAATTGAGAAATGAAAACAATTTGAGTTTCTGAACAGGCTTGATAAGTGATCAATAGGAGAGGATTCTAAAATTCCCAAGTCTTCCCTTTTAAGACCTGGCCCTCATGGTCAATCAAGATGTCTGTTAGTTCCCGGTCAGTCTAATGTCTTTTCACAATGTTAATTGTAAATCATGGACAACCAAAAAATAGTTTGTAAAGATTAGCGTAAGCTGTGATTATTCTGTGTACCGGTTAACTTGCATCTGAGTTTACCTCAATTTGAAAGGACAACAAATTTGAAGAGGATTATGGTTGTTTGATTTCTTAATGTGTTCCATGGAGAATTTTAGGGGCTCCAGTGTAGAATTAGGCTAGTCTCTCTTCGTTTGTTTGTGGTGGCACATTTTGGCTTTCCATCAATGTGTGGGTTAATTCTGACATGTGTAATTCACATTCACTCATAGGTTTAGATTCTGAGGGCTGTGTTTAAATTATTCATGAGGCTCTTTAATTCTGTGAACATCAGTTCTGATTGGTGCATCCTTTGGCAATATTTATCACCTTGTCTTTTTTTTCTCAGTGAAATTGGGTTATAATTCTTAATAGAGACTTGAAATTATTCACAACTTAGTAAAGCATAGAAAAGTGTTTTGATTGCAAATAGACAAGATCCTTTTTATTTTTAAATAATATACACAATCGTTTGGGTGGCGTGGAGGCTGGATACCATTTGCTTTTGAAGTCCACTTGCATTGGTGGTGTCGCTGACCATTAAGCCATGATGATGTCTCTTCTGAAATACAGTATCGTTATATATGACTGATCTGTGACTGACATTGAATGACTAACCAACGTATGGCGCATGCAATCAAGTTTGCAGGAGTCAGCTACATTTAAAAAGCATACCATTGTTAGTACATTATGAGTGAATGTGATGTGAACAGTTAGTAGATTTCTGTAGACTTGATGATGATGATGATGATCATAACTGCTGTTGACATGACCTTTTCTAACCTACCATGACCTCCTCTGACCGGTGCTCACTGTATTTGCACAGACTCGGTGCGTTTGAAATGTCATAAGCAATACGCTCTGAAAATGGTGTGTCCAGGTAATCCACCCTAACCCCATCATTTGTTTTGTTTCCATTTTACGTCAATGCAATGTATATTGGACATGATGCTCAATAAAGTGTGTAAACGGAGTGGCTTGTAATTGTGTTTGTGTTTTACATTTTAGATGAAAACATGTATAGGGTTCAAGTGTATTAGACCTCTGCTCTGTAATTGGAGCCCCGGGGAGAGTGTCAGGTTTCAGGGCTGGCTTCATTTCACAGTAATGGGCTCTGCTGGCTGTAACACATACTGTGCTGAATGAGCTGATAAAAATGCTGGCGATCACTCTGTGACATATATAAACACAGGACATATTGGCATCGTAAGAAACAATGAGAAAACGGGTGACTTTTGTGGAGCATCTGAAAAAAGAGAGCCTGTTAAAAAATGGAGGTGGTCACATCTTAGCAAGGTAAGACCACAATAAGAGCATTCCCTTCTCTAATTGAGGAATTGGCTTTTATTTGCATTCTCAAACAGTGAAATTCTTTGAATTTTAGGTCTGCAGAATCTAACAAGAACTGCAAGGATGGTAAGTGTAAAAATTTGGAGCAGATTTTTGTTTGTGTGAGATGCTCAGTCTAAATGAAGCAGAAACAGAGTCTCCCGTCCTTGGAATTGCAAAATAAGTGACTGAAATGCAAACTGCCACATTTACTGATGTTTGTTCTTTCTTTTGATGAGGAAGGCAAAGCTTGTTTGCTTGGCCTGCTTGTTGAATTCCTATTCATTGAACTCACATCACAAAAACAAGATGCAAAATTGAGTTAGACATATGACCTGGAAACTTTTTTCCCCTTCATTTTTGTTAACACCCCGAACAAACAACAAATTTGGTGTGATGGGTGAAGTAATAAGCTATAAAGCACTGGCTTCAAAATGAATTACTTCGGGGATTATACTCAATACTTCTGTGCGGTACAGTATATAACAATGCATCTGCTGCATAAATAGTAAAGCGGATTACCTCAGCTGTTCTAAAAAATAAGACTTTATTTTGTCATTCTTCCCTCAACATATTAGCTTTGACAGGCTTTGAATGTTTACCTAGTCAGCAAGCGGGGGAGCCACACAGAGGAGCACACATCATGCCTGCTGGCAACCAGCACATGAAGACAATACACATTCCCAAATCTATGATGACTGCACCCTTCTTACAGGTAATCAGCTAAAAGTTAGGATAGATGCTACAGTTAGTTTTTATTATGGTTAGTTTTATTCATGGATTTCAAATGCTTTGAATGAGATAATTACAGTATTCCTCTTGTTTAATGAGGTGACTGTCATTCTGCCTTCTTTAATCACATTAGCTTTGTCTCTGTTTCAGCACCCAGCCCTTACAACTGGACAGAGACGCTACCTTCTCAGCATAGCAAACGTTTACAGCACAGAGCACATGAGGCGGCAGATGAAGCAACACTATCTCAATGTGCTGCACACGTGCCTTAAATCTGGTGTGTATCTAAATGTCTCCAAAGTAAAAAGCTGGCAGCTGCCGTAATACCATAAATACACCTCATAATGTGTTCTGTATCTTGCAGGTCAGAACTCCATTGGAAGGAGAAGGTATGGGGACCATCCACATAAAGACAAGTGTATGTCTAAAATGGATGCAGAGAAAGATGCGGGGTCAAGGACAAAGCCACAGGGGCAGAGGAAAAAAGGCAGCAGGAGCACAGCTGGCTCTGAGCTCATCCTTCCAAAAATTGTCAACAGATGACATGATGTTAACTGATTTGCTGCTTTGAATGCCCTTAGACAGTCTTTCACTGAGTGGCCTTTTTAGATCTTTTGTGTAACCTTTGTCAACTGTACCACAAACTATTAAGTTATATTTTCACCTTTCCCAAACCAAGAAATGTGTGCATTCATAGGCCATGAGAGACCTATTCACAAAGAATACTCTAGATCTAAGTCTTGTTGTCAAAGTTGTTATTAACTGCACCTTTATGTTGCTCTCCCATGTAAAATAAAGCTTTCACAATAATTATTATACTGGATTCAGCAGTTATCAGCCTGAATTTATATTTCTGTTCTAACTGCATACCTGCATTTGGGCTGCTTTGAGTTGAGTGACGTCCTGGGCCTATACTGCAATTTGTGGTAAGGCAGCTTGATTAGGAAAATGGGTCACATCCCTCAGTATTAGCCTTTCAGGTCAGTCTGTCGGGAGATACTTCACTCCTGTGCACTAACAAACCTCTCCACAGTGTACAGTACTTCAGACAATCATTTGCTCCAAATCATGTCTGTTGAGCACTATTTACTGAATAAAAGCAAATGAAACCTATACAGAATTTTTAACCTAAACGATGAACCCACACACCTTTTGCCGAACATTTTCATCCAACTCCCATAACTGTGGTTCTAATAACATGTTCACTCCTTCTATTGTGTTCCCAAACCTTTTCATATAAAGAACCCTAGCAGATATGCATTATGCAGCAGGGCCCACATTTGATATAATTTCATCCAGTATGACCCATCTGAGGTTTTTGTTACAGCAGAATTACAAAACTGTTTTCATGTATTTTTTTAACTGCTCTTTAGAGTTGAGGAGGTAACTGAAACCCGTGATAAGTTTTTTTTTTTTTTTGCTCATGTTTTTATTTATTTATTTATTTATTTATTTTAATACAAATAAAATAAGATGAATTGTAAAACTGATTAAATATAGTACAATGAATTGATGATTGATATGCGCCCCTTTTAACAGTATACTGGGTTAATGTTTTGTTTAGCTACCTGGCATCTGACCTGCTTATCATCTGTATGCGCGCGCTGTCAAGGACTACACACACACACACACACACACACACACACACACACACACACGGCTGAGTGACGTGTGATGACGTTATACATTATCAGCGTCTCATGTGAATAAACCGGTACCTGAACAGTTTCGTCATCTGCAAACATGAACTGTGTCATTGAAGGAAACTGTGTAAAAGGTAACTGTAACACTAGACTAAATATGACCAAACTCAACCGGCTGCAATAATTACTAGTTTGTATGTAAACTGTGTAATAGTTAGAGCGGCTCTAATTGACGAAAAAAACAAATAACTGGCGGGGCTAGCTAGCTTGGCCTGTCTGTTAACGGTACTTTGCTATTAACAGAAGACAGGTTTCAGGTTTGTTTTTAACACAAGAAAAAGCTACCTCATGTCACACATTAATATATAGTCTGCTAACAATGCCCCATTCTGCTGCGTACCTTGTTTTGCAGCATTTGGAAAGGCTATTCATGCCCTGTCACGAATTGGAGATGAACTGTGGTTGGATCCCATGGTGAAAGGGGTGAGCCGCTCAGACTGCAGAGACTACAGCTGGATTGTCATAGAACCATAGCTGCACTCCAACTGATGCTCTCTCTTTCTCTCTCTCTCTCTCTCTCTCTGTGTTGTCTTGAAGCTGGCAGTGAGGTCAGTGAATTCAACTCATTCTGCCTATGCCTGCTTCCTCTTCTCACCACTGTTCTTCCAGCACTACAGCTTGGGGTCAGGACCGGAGCAGGACAGTGGAACAGTCAAATGCAAATTAGTCATGAAGGTATATTGGTCCTTCATTCTGCAGGCAGCTCTACACGGACCTGACATGACAGACAGCTTAGGCATAAAGACAAATTGTCTCCTTTTTTTGAGATATGGGAGACAGTAGTGAATGTAACAAAACCAAAGCTCACCTAAGGCATAAGAACGACACGACTCCAAAGCAGACCTTTAGTTTTATCAGCTGTTTAACTCAGACTAATTAAAAGACAGATAATCCTGCAGATAATTAGACCCTATATTAAGAAGATCAGTGAGATATGGCTTGATCCTGCAGGGATTTCTTTGACGTGCATAATTTCAAAGCAGTGGTGGCAGTCTATTCTGAAAGATGTCTCTTTGTTAAAGTCTGTGCTGCCACTTTTTCGGTGCTTGGCTTCCATTGAGCATAATGTGGACCGATGTCAGATATCCGTCAACACTCCTGATGACCAAGTGGTATTCCAGTTTTTCTGCAGGCATGGTAGGGAATGCTGCATTTTGTGCCATAGCTCATCCCAGCGTTCAAGGGAAGAGTCAGGGATTTTTTGAAACCAATCCTATTTCTTGCATACAAATAACCATTGCTGGCTCTTACTTACTGTTAATGCACAATTTGTAATATCTAAAAACATGCTTAAAAAAATTCTGAATCTTTTTCTGTGATCTTTTTCTGCTGTGTTTAATTTAGTCTTTTGCACAGCTCTTGGGTGTATGAACACCATGCTGCAGAAGTGGCATTACATGTTGGTAACACTTGGTGGCAGTATGCTCCAAATATCCTGTCTCTACTTTTGTGACAGGCATCACTAAAACCCACAACCTTCGTTACCAGGAGAGTGAGGCTCTGCAGGCGATGTTTGCCTCACACCTCTGTCCCAATGTGCTGAAGGCCCAGGCCAGGTTAGCGCTAGTTAGGGAGCCCACCACACACTCAGTACACACAACTTCAGGGACACCTTCCTGTGACTGAGATATGTACCCGTTTTGCACAAACCATGTCTTAGTTGCCTCAAAACTTAAAAGTCGATCTTTGTGGATTTAATGTGAAATTAATGGTAGTTCTGAGCTTTTTTTTCAAATAATCACTCTATTCCATGGTTGTTATATTTTGTATTCTCAGTGTAGGATTCAGTTCAGTTCAGTTGAGCTTTGCTGACCCAAGAGGACAGTCTCATACATAAGGAAAAGCATATAAACAAAACTACATAAAACAGCACAAGGCACTAGAGTCCTAAATTAAGAATGTCCACCCATAGAGCAACATTAAATTAAGGCTGTACACTCCTGTCTCAGGTCGACCCTCTCTGGATTTGCATTTGTTTTGAATCTGCAGGCTTCTTGGTGACATGGTGATGCATTTCCCTATCACCCAGGAGGAGGTCACTCTGTCCATGACTCCTGGGAGAGTCAATCTGAGCAATTACCATGAGGACGGAAATGGTGAGCTTTGTCCCCCCCCGCCCCTCCACGCTGCTGCCCTCAATGTTATGTTGTCATTCGTCTCAGGCGCAGGACAATGCAGCGAGTGCCAGAAAGTTGAAACTGAAAGTCATTGCAATGTCAACTTACCTGACACTGTCTGCTGATGAAGTAAACACCACCCATCTGATGCTTCAGTCACACTTAACATAAATACCAAGAATTATTTGGGAGTACAGTCTGATCCTGGCCTGCTTTGATTGCAGACCGCATAAAGATGATGTACACTGAGATGTCCTTACACCCAGATGAGTTTGACCACTTCCAGGTTGGAGTGGACTCCGACATAACCTTCTGTCTGAAGGAGCTGAGGGTAACAGGGTTATATTTGGCTCCTTTTATCCTGTCACATGAGACTCTGAATATTATGTGTTTGTGTGTGTGTGTGCGTGTGCGTGTGTGTAGGTGTGTGTTACTGTCTGGGGTTATTTCATATTTAAGAGGCTATATTTCTGGTTCAGGAATTTGGACACCCAAGTGTCCTGAAGTCTCCGTACCCAGACCTCGGTATCGTTTTCATTTGAACTTTCCCCTGCACACCGTGACATTTTTTTATAGCAAAGATCTTATGACCCCAGTGATTGATTTTATACTACTACACAGAAAACATAATTAGAGATAAGAGTAGCAGAAATTATAGGCTCTACATAAGTGTGGTTTGTTAGGGAATGCACAACTTTTAACCCGAGTAAGAATTTTTAATTATTTAAAAAAAAAAGGAGGAATAGGGGGGCTGGGGATTGTGATATTCTATTTATAGTGTGAGAAACTGTAAAACATTGGATCTTTAAGAACAATCATGTAATTTTCTCAGATACGTGGTTTTCAAAGTGGGGTCCGGGGATCCACTGGGGTCCTTGAGAGGCTTACAGGGTGGTGTCAGCAAAATGGGAAATAGTTTCATTTCACTATAATTTAATTCACTAGAAATTATTGCGACACAAAAACAGTATAGGAGTGATTATTTGATGTTTTGATTTTATCACTTTGAATCTATTTGTCAGTGTTCAAATATGGCATCTAAACAATTTAATACCTAACACAAACCACATTATCTCTTCATATCACGGCCCCTAGGGCAAAATCACTTCAAGTGGGGGTCCAGGGCTTTATGAAAGCCAACTTGGAGGCCTGGAATATGACGAAGGTGGAAAACCCCTGGTGGTTCGTTGCAGTGTCTAAATAAACGCCCTCTGACGTAAACTGAATCCATTTGTCTTATAGTTGGCAGCAAAAATAGAGAGTAAATGGACTTGGTTGGTCATTTGGAAATTTGGATGAAGAGTCCTTGTAGTAGTCCAATTAATGAGACTTGATCTGCATTAATGCTCCCAACTCCTGTCCCAAAAGACCTGGAATGTGTCTTGGGCGCCCCATGGTGAGGTTCCTCATTAGCTGGCCTAGTCTTCCTCTTTTACTCCTGTTGGTTCCTGTTAACTTGAAATTGGGTTTGAACAGATTAAGAGCCAGGCTTTAGGTTTCGGTCAGTCTTAATTACTTGTCAGAGTGTTAGAATGTCTCTTTAGCTTGTTCACTGTACACATGAATGTCTATAAACTCTGCATGAGCAGCTATTAAAAGGTTATAGTCATGCCATATGTGCAAGCAAGGCTGGATGAACTGTGCTCAATAAACTGCTGCAATTTTTTTTCTTCTAGGGTTTACTGTCCTTTGCAGAGTCACATGGCCTGCCAGCATCTGTCCACTTTGCTGAGGCAGGAAAGTAAGTTTCTTGGTTGTCATGATTAGCTTGAATTGCTTTCTCAGGTTGCAGGGAGCAAGGCCCGTCTGCATAGACACCCAAGTAACCCAGCTCTATGCTGTAACACAGACACTCCAAACTGGGTGGGAAATCAACACCAGCCAACAGTAAAATAAGTAACTTGATACATTTTGTCTGTGGCTGGTAAGTTTGCCCGCTCTAACAGCCGTTTTAGCAGGTGACCAGTCACAGAGAACATTTTTTTTTCTATTGTAAAATCATATTGGCAGAGAAGATAGTGAAAGAAGCTAG
This sequence comes from Neoniphon sammara, assembly GCA_900302535.1. NCBI lineage: Eukaryota > Metazoa > Chordata > Actinopteri > Holocentriformes > Holocentridae > Neoniphon > Neoniphon sammara. The sequence continues at coordinate 22,486 of OMKZ01004018.1, forward strand.
AATCCATCAGCCTCTGTGTCCGGTGGAAAATACAGTGAGTTTCCTGTCCCGCTCCCAAACACCGGCCTGGCCATTATCAGATATCCATCAGCTTGTGAGTGATGCTGTGCTGTTGTTGCACTCAGGCCGGTGTGCTTCACTGTGAAGGACATGGTCCTGGAGGCCAGTGTGGTGTTGGCTACTCTCATCGACTCTGAGAGCAGCGGCCCCTCTCAGGCCACAGAGGCCCCGGCCCCCACAACACCCAGGTAACCAATGCTCTGCTGCCTCTGTGGTACTTCACTGTCATTGTGTAATCCAGAGTAATCTAATGGCACACATTGCTTTCAATCTGACCCTTAACACTCCAGTAGCACAGATTAGGGCAACTTTCTTTTTTTATTTTGACTAGACAGGATCCTTGTCACAACTGGAGTCTTTGTAAGCCTACTTTCTCAAATCTACAGCGACAGCGTATTAGAGAGTTTAATTGAATCTTCCCACAAGGCTCCACCTGAGCTTCCCTCCTGGCACCCAGTCAAGGCTGTTTGCCCTCATTGGCTGTTTTTAGCTTTCTAAGAGGGCGTAGTGTTACAGCATCCAGCCTTGTGTCTGTGGCAGAGATAAATGGGGCAAGCCCAGGGTGCGTGGGGTTAGAAGCCTGTCAGTCTGACAGCCTGTAATCCCTCCATATCCGCTATACTAGCCTGGTTTCTATTGATGTCACTCGGCTGCTCTGCTGTTTCTCCAGGCCGGTCCATCTCTCAAACTGTCTCTGCTGCACTCTGCTCTTTGCTGTGTTTTGACTTTACTGCACCAGCCCCGGTTGAACATCTGGGTCATTTGTAACGCCATGTCCCTGTGTGCAATACTAGCAGACCACAGCATCATCACTGACCTGATGAGCAGGCAGATTTTCAGCTCCAGCCCCCACTGCTCAAGACTTAAACCACAAGCTGCTCTCCTTTACCTTTTTCTCTCTCTCACTCCAAATGAATCATCCAGGCTGTCTTTGCTTATATGCAGTCGCTGTAGTATCAGTTATTTGGGACACGTTTGTAACACAACATGTTTTTCTGCTGCCTCAGGGGAATGACATGAAGTTTAACTAGAGCCTGAGGATGTCTGGGAACATTTTAGAACCAGCTGGTTTTCTTTGAGTCCTGCTGTGGCGTTCCTCTGGACAGTTCTGGTCTGGTGGCTTCTGTAATGTTTATGACATGGAGTGTGGTAAGATGATGCTGCCTCGTAATCTGACTGAGGTCATATGGATGTACATGTCCAGCTAATGAATATTTCTGTAAAGGTGACCCATAGTCTTCTGAATATTACCATGGAATCACAACTCACACAGATTGCAAAAACCATACCAAAACCCAAATCATTATTTCTTGTCTGGCAACTAGTAAACTGAGCCCAAGACTAACAAGTGCCCAGGATAACTGAAGGTGCTGATGCATAAAGTAGCTTTTTTTGCCCTGCATCTCTGAGTTATGAGTGCTGTGCTAGTGAAGGGGTGTGTGAATGTTTCCTGGCTGGCCTCTCTGTACCTCCAACCTCTCTTTTTTTCCCCCTTCTTTCCCTCCTGCTACTAGCCACTCCCCTCTCTCTCTCCCTCGGACAAACTGGCACATGTGCCGACGCAGTAACTCACGAGGCACAGCACTAATCCACATGCTCAGGAGAGTTCGGTTTCACTAAGACGGACTGTGACTTCACTGTTGTGTCTACATGGTGACAAAATGATTATTTTGCCATAGGAACATGACACCGTCCGCCACACGTGTTTTGTTTTTAATGTTTACATGACCACCAAATCACTATCTGCTCATCTTTGGGGTTATGAAAAACCAACCAACAAAAACCATTTAGAGCTTGTGGGTAGAAATGACTCTGTTCTCAGGTGTGGAGATACCGCCGGTCACCTGGAGGGATCATGCGAGGCAAATAGCAGAAACCCCCAGGGCCCCTCTCTTGTGACTGAGCTGGTAGCCTCCAGCCAGGGCAGTCCTGTGATGCACCCTGCAGCCCCACTGACACCCCTGATTTGGACCGAGAACCTTGACAGTCTCAACTTACCTGACAGGGGACGTGCCAGCGCCATCACGAGTCCTGCATCCTCCAAGGTAACAGAGGAGCTTCCCCTAATGAAATTGCAGCCGGCCTCTGTTTGTTCCCTGACGCGTGAGTGCTTCAGAGTCCTGACAGTTTGTGCTGCATAGTGAAGCAGCAAAGTGCTGGTGGTGTTTTACCTTGACCTTCAGCTGGAAGCATGCCCAGATTGGCATAATGCCTCGCCGTATGAGGTGTGATTATAGAAGATAAGCAAGGTGACAGTGAGTGCGACAGATGGAAACTCTCTGTACTGACTGCTCATGTGTCGGGTCAGCCCTATGAAACCAGCCCCTCGCCTGAGCTGCACTCAGACCCACGCCACTTCCCGTTACTTCCTCATTGTGTGTTTGCTCTGCTTCTCCTGACTCCTCTTGCCAGACAACTGTGTAAAATTAAAATTGTTTATAGTGACCTGCCAGGTTCAGTAATGGTAATCCAAAAATAACAGGCTCTATGCAATGGATAGCAAAAGTCTTAACACTAAATTTTCTATTTTTTTATCACCTTGAGTTCTAAAATAAAACTCACTGAATCAGACATTTTGATTTAGCAACCACCAAAATGAAGGTAAAAACAAAGGCTACTCATTTGCAGCCATGTATTTTAAGTCTATTTTAACACACTAACATGCTCTTATGTGTGCACTTGTTTTTCCACCTGTAGATCTGCTCCCTCCTGTTCAGAGCCTTGTCCTCAGAGCAGGGTGAGGATGGTTGTGCCTCCATGCTTCCCGTCCTGGCATGTTCCAGTGACGCAGAAGAGGATATTGAAGAAGACATTAAAAGAAGCCCTTCACTCTAAGCTCAGAGACATTAGACACTGCGCATTTCAGTTTCATCATTTCATAAACTCTTTACTAGGGTTATTCAAATGCTGCACAAAATAGAGGTCATAAATTAACATATCTACATCTATTTGTGCTTTGTACTTTAAGTGTTTAAGTATGTTTCGTCATATAACTATGCTGCTTTTGATGTATCTGATTTTTTCTGCATATGTTCAAATAACAACAGCTACAAGAGATTACTTGGTTAATAAATGTTGCCGTCAGTGATTGAATTACACTTGTTATACCCACTTCAAAGGTAAACAAAACTGTTGGTCCTGCTCCTGAGGTTGGAGATGCCGCACCTTTCTGTTGATAGTAACTTGTAGCATGCCTGACAGACTTCCTGAGGTCTGAGGAATGTGGAACTAAACGTACAAATCGAACAGAGCGTTCTTGTTTAGCATTGTGTTTCTCTGCCTTGCATAACAGCACTACACAGCCTGAGTTCATAGTGAGGTTAGCTCTCACTCTGGTGGATGCAGATCTACAGCTTGATAATCTCTTAGTGCGAGATAATGTCTTGGAAACATCGTTTTTACAAACTCATCTGCCGGCTTACACTTCTCTCTTATACATTGTAAAGTACACTCAAGAAAGACAATATAAATGTAGCCAACAAAATAAATAGGGATTCAATCTCAATGACATGAAATACGCCAGGATAATAAATACTATACTCTTTATTTAAATATTGTACAGATTTGAAAACTTTTTTTTTCTCCAGAACTTACATCTGCATCATTGAACTGTACACCCAAAATATATATAGACACGTGCAGCTCTGGTTGTAACAAAGTTTGTTTGGAAGAGGAAGATGAAGTAAATAGAGATGATGGGGAAACTGACAGGTCAGGTAAGATGGAACCAGGAAGCTAAAGGTGACAGTACCATCTGGCTGGGAGAATTGCTTTGTTAGAATATTGTTAAGGCTGCTTGGATTGTCCTCAGTGTCTTCAGTGCCTAATGCTTAAAATCACATTTTGACTATCAGTGGTTTCACCTCATGGCTCTACCTAAATCTGCTCATCTATATCCATAACTAGAGACCTTGGGGCTGGGCAGGACTCTGCAGGCAGGATAAATTGTACATGCCACAAAAAAGGAGATACCTAGTTTCCAATCGATACCCAGAAAGCTCAATTGTCCCATTTCAAAATGACACTTCAGTCTTCCAATTTGAACATGTCAGAGGGAGAGGCATAGAGAACAAATGGGGAGATTCCCACATTAGATGTTGCAGCTTGCAGGCAGTGACGTGGAAGTCCACAGGAAGGATTTCTAAGCATGGGACGGCTTTATCACTATTTATAAGCTTGTGGCTGAGTGCAGAAAAGCAGATTTCAGCAGAAAAAGATGGAAATAGGTGAAAAGAGCTAGTATTAAGACAGCAGGGCATGATGGGAAAGCTGTATGACTCTTATGGCTACTTAACAGTTTCAGGCTCTGTGCTCAATATCTGGCACACAGTCAGGGTTTAAGGAATAATTATGTACACATTTGCCAGTATCAATGACACCTGATACAAGGCACATCAGCTCCGCAGTATGACTCCCAATAAAATAAAAGTTTTACAAAAGGAAGGGGTTTTTTGTACTGCAGGTTAAAGTTGCAGCATGTGAGTTATTTAAATGCACATTACAAATCTGCAGTGAACCAACAGAACATTATGACCATTTTGCACAGAAAAGAAAAGTAAAAACCTGCAGTGACCTGACTTAAACTTTACACATGTGCCAGTGGATCTTTACAGCAGGGGATCGTGATGGGAGGAGAAAAGGAAATGCTGATTGTGAGCGACAGTTTCTAAAGCTACTCTGAGGCATGATCTGTTCAAAAGAATTCACCAAATCCCATCGAACAAAGAAATTACAAAAATACATTTGGTCACCAGACCAACTTCCACTGTGTTGAGCTTTTTCAGATATGCTTCTTTAGATTTGTGCGTTTATGGCTGTAAGACCAATTCAGCCCAGTGGATATGTAGAACACTGTGTAGCCTTCACATCCATCTCATAAGTAGACATTAATTACACATATCATTGGACTCTCAAACTACAGACAAGCACACGAGCACACTCATCACACATGCACATACACACACACACACACACACACACACACACGCACGCAATCACAATCAAGACTTGAGCAGCAGTGGTGAGATTAAAGGGAGGGCATCAGCTTGACACCAACAATATGTAGAGAGGCTTCTTGTGCAGCTTAATGAAATCCCCATTTTAACAGCCATGAAGTAACAATGTTTGTGCAAGACGTGATCTGCACTGGCATGGAAAAGGCAGCTGCTGCTCTTCTTCATGAAATCCTATTGGATCACCCAGCCCCAAGAGACAAAACAAATAACTCTGCGTGTCACATACACTTTTTTCCCCTAAAACATTTACCAAAAACATCCCCGTAACCAGGCACCAGTCATATATCAAACATACGCTCCCTGTGCCAGTACAAGGTTCCAGGCCCTTTTGATTGGTGGCAGATTTCTAATGTAGCTCTGTGTCACCTGAAACCCCTTTTGGAACATCCTCTTACACAGTGCAGCCCATTTATTCAGTGCTAATGCTGTGCTGCCATTTCCTGTCCACGTCCCTTCTTAACATCACTCCTGGCCTGATGGACTGGCTGTTTCCCTTCCAGCAGCACAGCATGGGACTGCCTGACAGCCCTGACACCTAACGTCTGGCTACAT
>OMKZ01004023.1:14492-35580 GCA_900302535.1 Neoniphon sammara
ATATGTTTTATATTTTGTTTAGCCTACCTTTTGACTTAATCTTTATCCAAATTGAAATTGAGAATCATGCGTGGTATTGATCAGTAGTTTTGATTAAAAAAAAAAACAAAAAACTACTGGTCAAAAAATTGACCAGTAGTTTTGATGGCCATATTAACAAATGCTTGTGTGTGTTTTCTGTATGTGTGTGTGTGTGTGTGTGTGTGTGTGTGTGTTTTCTGTATGTGTGTGTGTGTGTGTGTGTGTGTGTGTGTGACATTTTTTTTCCTTTTTTTTGTATGCTGCTACTAACCCTGGATTGGATTGGCTGGACTGGACTTGCTTCTTCATCTGGTCTCTGTGGCTGGGTGTGGTTGTGCCCCCTGTGGTTTGCCTTGCCCTATGCACCTCTGCCCTTTCGGTGTCTGGCAGGCATCGGTAAACTGTCCACTGCCGATGGTAAAGCTTTTGCAGACCCTGAGGTGCTACGGAGGCTGACATCGTCTGTGAGTTGTGCCCTGGATGAGGCTGCAGCAGCCCTGACCCGTATGAGAGCTGAAAACACACTCAACGCTGGCCAAGCCGACAAGTATGTATCTCACCCATGCTGGCACTAGCATAGAGTAATTTATCTTGTATACAGTTAATTTATAGATGAATCAATCCATCCACCCAGATTTAATCACTTTATAAATCTCAGCTGCCCATATGTCTGCATCTGCATTTGTTTGGATTAAGTGGTAACAGTGTAACTGTTAGGCGTTTGTGTGTTCTCCTGTCACAGTGGCAGTAATTGTAGCAGTCTGGTTATTTTCAGCCGTAGTTTAGCGGAGGCGTGCTCAGATGGCGACGTGAACGCAGTGCGCAAACTGCTGGATGAGGGACGGAGCGTCAACGAACACACGGAGGAGGGAGAGAGCCTGCTGTGCCTCGCCTGCTCTGCGGGCTACTATGAACTTGCACAGGTGTGTGAAAGGGAGGTTGGAGTGTGGAGCGATACTAAGTATAGCCATGCATGATAAGTTTACAGTGTGTAAAATCTTATCTGTGTTAACCCCTCTGCAAAAATAGATAAAACTATGTTAATGGCATCAGGGGAAAATTTGCATATGACAAAAGAATGTTCTCCAATCTTTGGTTCTTTTGGTTTGTCTCTAGGTATTGTTGGCCATGCATGCCAATGTGGAGGATCGGGGCATCAAAGGGGACATAACGCCACTGATGGCTGCTGCCAGCGGAGGTTATGTGGACATTGTCAAACTGCTGCTGGTCCACGGGGCAGATGTCAATGCACAGTCCTCCACAGGTGAAAATCCCTTCAGCCATACATGATTGATGGAAACTTTTTTTTAATTAATTAATTAATTTATTTATTTTTTACTGCCCATACTTTGCAAACAGGTTTTAATCTCTCTGTTGTCCTCTGCCACTTCAGGCAACACAGCTCTGACGTACGCATGTGCTGGTGGCTTTGTGGACGTGGTGAAGGTGCTGCTAAAGGAGGGAGCTAACATTGAGGACCACAATGAGAACGGACACACACCTCTGATGGAGGCGGCCAGTGCTGGCCACGTTGAGGTGGCCAGGGTACTCTTGGAGTATGGCGCCGGCATCAACACACACTCCAACGAGTTCAAGGAGAGTGCTCTCACACTTGCCTGCTACAAAGGTCAGAAATGACAGTCTATATATACTATTAATTATGATACCTGTGCTCTATATTATAGGCATACTGCTGACAGGTATTGTCAAAAACCCTTCTAAAAAGAGTCATGTTATTATCCTCTGCAGGTCACTTGGATATGGTGCGTTTTCTGTTGGAGGCTGGAGCAGACCAGGAGCATAAAACAGATGAGATGCACACAGCACTGATGGAGGCCTGCATGGTGAGCATTTGACCCAAACTACATCACCTTCATCTACACTTCTCTCTTTTTATACTCCTCTGCCTCAGGGTGAATGCACACTGCAAGATGTTTTAAACTAATTAACCCCTCAGAGTTGCTGTCCCAGGCACATTTTCAAGATTGAAGTGCTGCTAGGAAGCCCTGTGGAAAATCCATGGCACCAGTGTATTTATTTATTATTTTGGACAGCTTAATTTAGAAGTGTATACCCCCATATGTTTGTTCAGGTGCTTATCTCTGCACTTTATCTCTGTCTCTCTCCGCTGTCCCAGGACGGCCATGTGGAGGTGGCACGACTGCTGTTGGACAGCGGTGCGCAGGTCAACATGCCAGCTGACTCCTTCGAGTCGCCCCTCACCCTTGCAGCGTGTGGAGGACATGTAGAACTGGCAGCCTTGCTCATAGAGAGAGGAGCCAATTTGGAGGAGGTAAGTAAACACCCTGGATTGCACACACCGAAGTTCCCACACATGTCTGGGAAAATGAAGCAGATAATTTCCAGCTCTCTTTGCAACTCTGTGTTTGTGTTTACCCTGTGAGATAAAACATTTCATCTGGTTTTAGACAAAGATGTCATTTGATATAGTTATATATGTTGCTCTGATGACTAACCTTCAGCTGTGGAATGAAATGACCTTAAATTACCTTAGTGATTACATTAATATGTATACAAAGAATTTGATCTTAACCTGATTACAGCAATAGTCAGACTATTGAAAATGTCATGTAAATGTCTTTATCTGATTATTTTAATCTGGATAGTGTTATAATCCATGTAAACAATGCCTTAGATTTCTTTTAGTTTTATTTATTTTAGTTCGTCTACATTTTTGTTGCCAGGTGTAGTAATTTAAAAAAAAAAAATTTTTCACAAAGCAAATGAGAGGGTGTAATTCAGTGGAGCGACAAACAGTAGACTGACTGAAAATGAATCTGTGTTTTTTTTTTTTGCACCATATAGCTCATTGGTTCATTTGTAATCAGTCGTCGTCATTACGTATTTCCTTAAAAGGATTACTTCCAGTTATGGTGGTTTTGTTGTGCGTGTAAACATACTCATTGATGGTCGTACTACCCTGCTACTATTAGCATACATTATATTGAATGTCCTTTAGTCTTCAAATCCATATAAAAATTTAGGGTCTGGAAAAGAACATATTTTAGACATGATAAATGTGTGAGAGCAGAGACATGCAACACAAGCTCATTTACAGACAATGGATTGTATATTCAAATAGAAGAAACACTGAATTGGCTTGCAGCGAGTCACACCCTCCCCTATTCTTTCTCATCTGCTGATGTTTTTGTTTGTGTCCAGGTAAATGATGAGGGCTACACCCCTCTGATGGAAGCCGCCAGAGAAGGCCATGAGGAAATGGTGGCGCTGCTGCTGGCTCAGGGTAAGCAAGCCTAAAAGGGCCTACACATGATCAGCAAATCGCTCTTTGCGCACCACGAAGTCAGGCGTGAGTACATTGCAGAAGTCAAACCAAGAGCAAAATGTATATGTTGTTCTTGTCTGAGTCGCTTCTGCCTATGTCACAGACAGCTATAATCTCATTGGTTGCGCATTGTAAAGGTCGCCGGCAAATGGGGTCAAAGTTGAAATATATTGAACTTTGAACGCACTACAAAGAGGAAAATCTGAGAGGTGCATGCCGCCCAAAGTAGCGCAGACACAGGGTTGGGCACCGGGTTTCGACACCACTCTGTCTGTAAAAAAACAATGGCAAAGCCAGCGCAGAGCGGTTTTACCGCTGGTGTGTGTAGGGAGCTTAAATCATGGACCTGGAAAATTGAGACTTCAAGAGAAAAACCACTGGACTTAAAAAAATACATCCATATAGCCAAGGGTAGCCCTGTCAGTGTTTATAAGAATGCTCAACTCTTTCCTAGAAACAAGATAGCCAAGACTGAAATTTATGAAGTCATACTCACTGTCATTATCTCTGTCTGTTGATTTAATATTATCTGTATATTGTGCATTTTTATACCAGTTGCTGTCTTTAAGCCAATTAATGGACAAGCAGCCCTTTTCATTTCATCCCAGATAACTGATTACTGATGCTTATACTTGTTCATGATAATTTTTGCTTTTGAAGTAATTCTCATGGACCTGAGCATGTGCTGAAGTTAGATTTGTCTCATGAGTGACTGCAAGGCTCCTATATCCACAATTTGTTCAGCTTCATAATAGCATTGTGTCATGATGGGAGATAAAAAGGACTTGAGAGGGTAACATTGTTTAGAATCACAATGGCCTCTCGTTGCAGGTAACAAAAAAGAGATAAGGACTTTAAAGGGAACTGATCAGTCAAAAAATGCGTAGACAAGTCTAATACAGATCAGGGATCTGTTGCATCTTGTCCAATCAGACAGAGCCTCTTGCTGTAAAATCAAAAGTGGAGCATAAGATTCTATGCTCCACATTGCTCACTTGTGTTTATAACGGTGTGTGCTGCTACCAGTTTTTAGTTGTCAATGATATACAAAATAGCCTACTGCTCAGATATTATGTGAACGTGCATGCAGTGCTGCAGATCTTCATCGGCCCTGTACACCAAATTTATTCCACTTGACACATTGTGAAAACCCACAGCAGCTGTGAATTATTAACGTTAAAACACAGTTAAGGTACGTTGTCTGGTCTGCATGCAGATGCTCAGTGATTGTTTGTTGCATATTGCTTTCTAGTTTGGTAACATTAGTGTGCAGTTGGCTACATTGGTAATCCCATTCCTCTGAAATAGAAATCTTCATCTACATACTGTTTTTGTACCTGTTCAAAACCAATTAAAATCACCTGTTTTCTGTCAGAAATGGATCACTTTTCAGTTTTATTATTTTCAGGTGCTATTCTTCCTCTTCCTCTTCTTTCCTCCTCTGACACAGTGGATTTAATACAGTGCATGCATTTTATCTATATGGTCATTTATACATTTCTTAGTGATAGAGATAGTATTCGGTTTTAACACAAAACTGTACCAATACTTAATGCTGTACACCACTACTCCTAATTGATGTGTAAACCAGGTTTTTAGGTCAGCATATTAAAATGATTTAATGAATGAAAACTTTATTTTGAATTGGACCGAGGCATTAGAATTCATTAAATGACACAAAATGGAGCATGTTCATCCAGTTTTTTTTTCCAGGGTAGGAGCCCCATGCCCCCTGACTCCTCAATAGATTGCTACCTTTTCTCTACAGCTGACTACTCAATGTAATTGTGGAACTCTGCGAATTTTAGTTAACATAATGTCCCACATTTGAATGAAGATAAAAAGCATCAAAAGAGACACGGCTAATCAAAGGTTATATCTTGGAGTAGTTTATTCTCTTGAAAATCAAAGAGCATAACTGTTTGAAAAGGTTGAACCTTTCATTGCCTTCCATATGACTGTTGCCTTTATCAAGTCCATTGTCTTCCTTTTATAGCCTGTTGAAACAACACAACATTCATGGCACAAAGCAACAGGGGTTGCTGACAAAGGAAGAGTTGACACATGTATGGTCATCATGCTTCACAGCCTGACAACTAATGTACAGCTCAATACCATTGCTAAAGTGGCTGGAAATGTGAAAAAGTGTGACTATTTCTGAAAATGACTATTTCTGAACAGTAGTTTTTTAACATAGTTATTTATATACAGCCAGTGGTGATATGGAAAAGCAGAAGCTATAAGAGGCGGTAGCATGCAAAGAATGTAACAATTTATACATTGAATTCAAACATGCCTTAAAATATTAGTGCTATTTTGAATGCAAAATATAGCAAGTATTGAAGGGCTAACAGATGTTGACAATCTGTGTAGCATTTATTTCTTTTAAATCAAAGTAGGCCAGTTTTTGTGGGACAAAAATCTACCATTCTTTTGCAGTGTGTCTGTTTTTAGATCTCCTCTTTGATTGGGGGAAAAGCAGGTTATAAGCAAAACATGAAGCAATTTGTGCATTCCCCTGTTGTTGCCCAGGTGCTAACATCAATGCCCAGACGGAGGAGACCCAAGAGACGGCTCTGACTCTGGCTTGTTGTGGGGGCTTCCTGGAAGTGGCCGACTTCCTCATCAAGGCGGGGGCCGACATTGAGCTGGGCTGCTCCACTCCCCTCATGGAAGCTGCACAGGAGGGTCACCTGGAGTTGGTTAAATACCTACTGGCTGCAGGTGAGAAGGGAGATTGAAGGCAGGGGAGTTTGGAGGTCTAGGTGAACAGAAGCAAAAGGGAGTAGGCTTGGCAACAAAGTGTTGTTGTTTTTTTTTATTCTGACCTCTTGATTTTTGTTGTTTAGGAGCAAATGTTCATGCCACCACGGCAACCGGTGACACTGCGTTGACGTATGCGTGTGAGAATGGACACACCGATGTTGCGGATGTGCTGCTGCAGGCTGGAGCCAACCTGGTAGGCATCACACTTAAACCCTGTCTCTGCCTGGTGTCACTTTTTGAATGTCTCTTTATTCTCCTTCAGCTTACTTAACACCAGAAGTGGAGCAGACAGGTAGCAGAGTCTGATTCTTGAAAGCTCATGTTAATGATTTAGAGGGTTGACACCAGCCATGGAGCAAAGCTATGCTCACGGCACATGGACATGCTGTGTTAGTTTGCGGGTTGAGTCTGTTCTCTCCTTGCACAGTTTTCTCCAAAGTACATTGTGGAAATACATTGTGGAACATCTTGTTTGCATCATATCACCGCAAAACATTTGCTTGTTTAGCCCACCAGTCTCTTTACTGTGTGAAATTTGAAAGCCATACAGACATGGTTAATGAATATCAGGTCTGCTATTGAATTGTCACTAAAATAAATAAGATTGAATGTTAAGTAAATATTTGGGCTACTTGGATAGATGGGTAGATTGACCTGCACATCACTACCACACTGGACGGCGGTACTAAAATGGACAATTGCAGTTAAGTAGGTGGTGACATTATACTGTCAATATCCAACATCTGCACCTACTGTCATATATTCCGTCTTAATTACTCTGCTCTGGTTGTATAGTTACATATTAATACCTGGATATACTCTGTAGCCCAGTGCAATATTCCACGGACCTCTATACATTTGTGTGAATTATTTTTTCACTGCTACTGACTAATAGTCATTTTCCATCAGTGCAGTCAGTTGCGTTCCATCAGAGAACTGTGTGCAGTATGCATATAAGAGTACTATTTATTGAATTTCTAAATTTTTTTTAAATAACACTAAACTTATATATTGTTTATATACAGCAACAAACACTTGTTTTCTAATTTCCTCTGTTAAAGCGAAAGCATGAAAGAGTCTGTGAGGGAAGTAAAGGATTATTTCAACTTAAAGAGGTGGAAAAATGCAGGGAGCGAAGTAAAATGCTATGGGTCACATGATGAAAAAAATGATAAAGCTTGGGATGCTGGGGTCTCAATTGTCGGATCACAGTGTAAGAAGAGCCTGTTTTCATGGGACATTTCACTTCCATGTACTGCATTTTTTTTTAATTTGGAGTGAAGACCCTAACTGTGTGTAGAAATACAATTCTGCTTTGAACAGGCCTCATCCCAGAACAGACTATGACTCATCCCACTACACCTCTTTTCCACTTCAGGCGTGAGCCAAGCCTTATCCAACATGTCATTCTTTTTTTGTCCTCCAGGAACACGAGTCTGAAGGTGGTAGGACCCCCTTGATGAAGGCGGCCAGAGCAGGACACCTGTGTACAGTTCAGTTCCTCATCAGCAAAGGTGAGTTAATGGCTGTTCATCTGAAAGTGGAACTATTTAAATATGGGGTTTTAACACACATTTTTATCAAAAATCATTTTTGAAAAACATCTCTTTCAATAGTTATTTTAATTTCCCTCTTGAAAAATAAATATCTTGATTGATGCTGCAGACTTAAAACCAAAAAGGTAATTTTAAGCAGCTGTGAGGCATGAAAGCAGTGATTAGACTTGTAGGAGGCAAGGGGGTAGAAGCTTGTCAAATTCATATAATATTCTGAATTGACTTATAATACCAAATTCTTAAAAGGTGTCATTTACTACAGCTGCAAATGTATCCAAATGAGTTTACTCTGTATATTAAATTGGGGTAAACACAGGTTTTGAAACAGTACACAAGCACAAATATTCAGCCTAAATCAAATGCTTCCAGGGCACAAACAGTTGGCATTTTCTTAATATCAACCTTGATAAAAATGTATGTTCAATCAAATGAGCTGTAATTTATTTATCTATTTTTGATCTAATTAATTTTTGTGTCCAGTATTCTATGATAATTTGTTTTGGAATTCAAAATTTCAGCAGACTCCTTTATCTCCTGCAGGAAAGTCACAGTGAGTTTTAAATGTGTTTTTCCCCTCCTCTCATTTTCCTCTCAGGTGCTAACGTGAACAGAGCTACAGCCAATAATGACCACACTGTGGTGTCTCTGGCTTGTGCTGGTGGACATCTGGCCGTGGTGGAGCTGCTGCTGGCGCATGGAGCCGATCCTACACACAGACTTAAGGTAAAACACATGCACTGCATAACAAATTGACCATTTAGAGTATTTGTTCATCCATTTGAAGCTCATGCACATCATCCTAAACCATGTGTGGTTCTCTGCGTAGGATGGTTCGACCATGCTGATAGAAGCTGCTAAAGGGGGCCACACCAATGTGGTGTCCTACCTGCTGGACTACCCCAACAACATCCTGTCTGTCCCAGCCCCTGATCTCTCCCAGCTCACTCCCCCGTCGCAAGATGCCTCTCAGGTAAACACAGCAAGTCATCCTTTTGTAAACATTTAATAACTGCTCGCTACTTCTGGTAAGAGGCTTGTCTAATATTTATTTTTGAAAGCTTGGAACTGACATCTCCCCCTGCTGTCCCCTACAGGTCCCTCGTGTCCCATTCCAAGCTCTCGCCATGGTGGTGCCCCCTCAGGAGCCAGACCGAGCCCCATCAAACATCGCCACACCCCCACCTGTCTCCAGCAAAGGTGATGATTGAAAACCTCTCCCGTTTTTGTATAAAAGAACCTTGAATCCACTCACAAATCTGACAAACGAGTTTTACAGTTCTCTGAGCTAGAGATTCACCATTATGCCTCCAGTTTTGATGGCATTTTTGTATGACTCCATTGTAAACTTGAGCTTCTATCCCTTTTTCCTCCTCTTCAGGTGTCTCCAAACAGAGACAGGCAGCCCTCCAGCCTGGTGGTCCCAGCTCAGTGGGCCGAGGTCCTGAGGCGGAGCCTCTGCCGCCCTTCCACTTGTGCCAGCCCCTAGAGTGCATTGTGGAGGAGACGGAGGGCAAGCTGAACGAGCTGGGCCAGAGGATCAGCGCCATTGAAAAGGCCCAACTGCAGTCGCTAGAGCTCATTCAGGGGGAACCGCTCACCAAAGACAAGATTGAGGAGCTCAAGAAGAGCCGAGAGGAGCAGGTAATGACACCCGTTATCTTCCGAAGATAGATCTAAGTTTGAAACGTTTTCAGTATTTTGTGTGTAAAAGAGAAGGATATAGCCTCACAAGAAAATGCACTCAAATATTTCCTTGTGAAATATTTTCTTATCACAGCATCAAAGGTAAATTTGTTGAGGCAGGCAGATTGATTTGGCTGTTGCCCTTAGGTGCAGAAGAAGAAGAAGATCCTGAAGGAGCTGCAGAAGGTGGAGCGCCAGCTGCAGCTGAAGACACAGCAGCAGTTCACCAAAGAGTACATGGAGGCGAAGGGCTTGAAGGAGGAGCAGGAGGCTGGGCAGAGCCAGGGCCCAGGCCCGGGACCTGGTAGTGCGTCATCTGCCCCAGGGACTCTCTCCACCACACCGGGGTCCCAAACGCACACTGGCTCTGACACAGATGAAGAAGCCAACAGAGATGGGGAGCATGAGGAGCAGCCAGGAGAGGAAGGGGAAGAGGTGAAACACAATTTTTACGTTGTTTGGTTTTTAAACGTCTGCAATGACTTGAGCACTGTCTTCATTAACCACTTATGTTGTGTCTAATGTAACATTTTCAGGAAGAGGAAGATGATGACGAGGAAGAGGAAGGTTCGGAGGAGGAGGCAGAGGGTGAAGATGATAACTATCCCAAGTTGCCTCAGGTAGGCACAATCCTCTACAGGGACGGGCAACAGCCACCACAGCAGCCTCCTCTGCCGCCTACGCCCCAGGCTCAGCCTCAGCCTCCTCCTCCGCCTCTCCAGGCTGCCTTCGTTCCCATCCAACCCCTGCCAGAGTACAACCCTGCAGAATACCCGGGTAGTACCAGCCCAGAGCTGCAGAGGGTTCTGGTGGGGCAGCAGATGCTGGGGCAACAGATGCTGGGACAGCAGCAGCAGGGCCAGGGTCAGCAATTGACCGGGTTAGGCCCAGGTATGCTAGCTCAGCAGGCGCCAGATGGGCTCATGGTGGCTACACCTGCACAGACACTCACAGACACGCTGGATGACATCATGGCAGGCGAGTATATTCATTTGAAGTTGGTTGGAAAGTCTGAGTTCTATTAATTAAATGTTCCCATACAGGATGAGTTGTGTGCAGTGATATTTATTGTTTCTTTTCTCTGTTGCAGCTGTGAGCAGCCGCGTGCCCATGCTGAACACTACAACCTCACCCACACCCCTGTCCCAGCCGCCCTCACAGACGCCCGCCAACATCGCTTCGCCCCCCTCTGTCCTGCCCCTCTACCCCTCTGTCGACATTGACGCACATGTAAGACACGTTGCTCCTCTTGCAAAACTGACAACCCTCAGAACTGACCGAATGCAAGTCAATTCATATGCACACAAAAATGTATATCCTATATTGAGAATTTGTTTTTCCGACAGACGGAGAGTAACCATGACACTGCGCTGACGCTGGCTTGTGCAGGAGGACATGAGGAGCTGGTGTCTGTCCTCATTGCACGAGGAGCCAACATTGAGCACCGGGACAAGAAAGGTATGACATAGAAATGGGTGAAGTAACTTTGATTCACAGAAGGTGTTTTTATAATCTAGATAATCATTACCTGTCCCCTCTCACAGGGTTCACCCCTTTGATCCTGGCTGCCACTGCTGGCCATGTGGGAGTGGTGGAAGTCCTCCTGGATAAAGGGGGCGATATTGAGGCTCAGTCGGAGAGAACCAAAGACACACCCCTCTCCCTGGCCTGTTCTGGAGGACGCCAGGAGGTAAACATTTCCACTTGTCTATGAGTCAGCTTCCCTCTATCCCTCATCCAAACAATACTGAGACATTTGGGGATAATGTTTTCCCCCGGTCTAACTAACTTTGTCTCCTGTGTTGGCCAGGTGGTTGAGTTGCTGCTGCTACGGGGAGCCAATAAGGAACACCGTAATGTTTCAGACTACACCCCTCTCAGCCTGGCTGCCTCTGGGGGTTATGTCAACATCATTAAGATACTCCTCAATGCCGGGGCTGAGATAAACTCCAGGTCAGGGGCAAGAACCTCAGTATACACTCTTTCACCACTTTTTATAGATATAATAGTTCACATGGTCTTGATTTAGTACTGGGAGTCATGGGTCAGTAGTTTTTGGTAAAGGTGGGGGGAGGCTACCTTTGCATATTTTCCTCTGCTCATTTGCTGAAACTGTCCTCTGAGCCTCTTCAGTCCTCTTCAGCTCTATTATATAGATATAACTAGTGCTTTTGGCTGCACAGTTAAATGTAGATAATCATATATCGCAATTAATTATCTTGTAATTTGGCAATGATGAATGATATTTGTTATAATTTAAATTCCCATATGACAAAGCCCCAGTGTGGTATACCCAGTGCTTCCATTATGACCAATCACAAGCTTTGAAGGTGCAGCACGTACCCAGGTGATCTCAACAAAAGTTGAGATGGAGAAACAGGCAGCTCCAGTGGGAAAGAGAGAAGTCTTGGATAGACTGGTTTTACAAAAATGTAACTCTGAGCAAAGAATGGAAAGGACTAGTGTCAAATGAAAATCCTTTTCCTGAGACTGAATGTGAAAACTTCAAGACCATTAATAATTTTGTAATCACAGAATTTGGAAAAATAATCAGGAGTATCATTTTATGACTGCAGCCCTACTAGCACATTTGAAATATTTGAGTAGGCTAATCTGAAAACCTCATAATGGGTCAGATTTACATCCTTTAGTGATGGTGGCATAATAAAATGTCTCTTTGCTATGATTCACTGCTTCGTCTCCATCCATACTGGTCAATTTGTTCTACTTTGGCCTGTTCCATAACATGCTTCATGGTGGATTGACTTGACTCTCTCAACCTTTTCTTCGTCAGGACTGGCAGTAAGCTGGGCATCTCTCCTCTGATGTTGGCAGCCATGAACGGTCACGTACCAGCAGTGAAGCTTTTGCTAGACATGGGCTCTGACATCAACGCCCAAATTGAGACCAACCGCAACACAGCTCTCACCCTGGCCTGCTTCCAGGGCCGGGCTGAGGTTGTCAGTCTGCTGCTCGATCGCAAGGCCAACGTAGAGCACCGTGCTAAGGTGAGAGAGTCTGAGACACATTCACCGAGGCTTACAGAGTTCATGTAGAGGCTTTGAATTTGTTTCACAAATCTCCTAGCCCACACAGCTGGCACCATCATGGAGATTCAGTTGGGAGCTATATGCAAATAGCTCAATATATAACAACCAACCAAGAAATAGAGAGATGTCTGAAAATATATTTGTGTGTGATTGTAGGTCACGTCAGTAATTTTATAAGTCTAAGTGAATAGTCCGATATGACACAGTTGGTTCCAAATTTAGGTTCCTGTGACACCAGGAAGTGTCCTGTCTTTAGCCCTAGCCCTAGATGTGTTAACATGACAGTAATAATTCCGGTACCAGCGGCCACTAGCAGGAGACTTTGGGCCAGATACTGACGCAGATACTCTGATATGAAACTGAATTTTTGATTCTTAGATATTTATTTCATGATTTTGAAGAGCACGAGCTATTTAGAAAATTATTACTTGTTAACAGGCATAATATAAACACAAAATTGATCGAATGCATCAGGAATGAAATGATCAGTCCCATCTCAGAAACAGCACAGAAATTAAACAGTTGTATTTTTAGAAATGCAACTAAGATCTTCACAGCTTTTGTTAACAAGAGCTGAGGATCTCCCTTATAGCCATCAGAGAAAGTGTTATATCACCTGAAAGCTCTTTATGGTTAGAAGGAAATGTCCTATTCTGCTTTTCACAAAATACATGTCTTTCTGAAAGTCTCCTTAGCTTCCACTTAGCTACAGTGCCCCACCAAAGTAGAAAATGTAGATACAGTGAATTTTCATCAAATATTCATTATCAATTATGTTCCATCCTTCTACTTGTGTCTTACTGACTACTTGTCGATACCAATGACAAGTATCCAAGTAAGATTCTTAAACTACAACACATACTGGAGTTGAGCCTGCAATGGGCTCAGCAGCAGAATAACCTCCAACCCCACATTTTCATAAACAAAAGATTAGTAGTCTGGGTCATTATTCACCAGTACCAACAGATATGTTTAACACATTTATGAGAAAATATCATATGTTGTGTTTTGGATAATGCAGTCATGTCCTGGTCCTTAGGTTTTGGTCATGTATTAGCTGGCTGTATTGCTAATTTCCTCATTTCCTGTTCCCAGACTGGTCTGACCCCTCTGATGGAGGCGGCTTCAGGAGGCTATGCTGAAGTGGGTCGAGTGCTGCTGGATAAAGGTGCAGACGTCAATGCCCCTCCTGTCCCCTCATCCCGAGACACCGCCCTTACCATTGCTGCCGACAAAGGCCACTACAAGTTCTGTGAGCTACTTATCAACAGGTGAGTGCAGCACTTTTGCAATGATGGAATTATTCACTCTAGTCTCAAAGCACCTTGATTGTTTGTCTCTACATAAGCCAGTTCAGTAGCTTTCTTGTTGAGTGGATTAGCCGCAGTACCTTTTTCCTGATTCCTTGCTGCCTCCTGCCTTTCCAGGGGTGCTCACATCGATGTGCGCAACAAGAAAGGGAACACGCCTCTCTGGCTGGCAGCCAACGGTGGCCATTTTGATGTGGTCCAGCTCTTGGTGCATGCTAGTGCTGATGTGGATGCAGCCGACAACCGCAAGATCACCCCACTCATGGCTGCTTTTCGCAAGGTACGGTGATGACTGTAACCATTTTTTCTCCTCTCAGCTATGGCACTGTCAAGCTGCAGGAACTGATAGAATATTACCACACTTTGAGAAAAATCTTATCTCTAACTATTGCTCTGTGATTGTTTAGGGTCATGTGAAGGTGGTACAGTACCTTGTGAAGGAAGTCAACCAATTCCCGTCAGACATCGAGTGCATGAGATATATTGCCACCATCGCTGACAAGGTAGGAAGTGGCTCTGTGTACTGATGTTAAATGATGTTCACTACACCCGTGTTTTCTCTGTAATTTTTTGACACTGTGGTGCTTTGGGTGGTAGTTCAAGTTGAAGTTCTACTGCTAAAAATGTTTTTTACTGCTCATAATAAAATTATAACTTCTAAAACATTTGGGCTACACATATTTCAGTCGTAGATAATAGTAGGACTAAATTACAGTGTTTATTTTGATTCAGTGTTTTCTATTGCAGTGGTGGTAATATCTTTGCTGTGGTTGTACACCACTGCTAAAAGAATACAGAGGAAACACTACTATGTTCATCAGATTGAACTTAAAGAGATGCTTGGTAGAGCTATGTCTAACACCAATTGTTTGGCTCCCTGTTGTTCCAGGAGCTGTTGAAGAAGTGCCACCAGTGCATGGAGACCATTGTCAAAGCCAAAGACCAGCAGGCAGCAGAGGCCAACAAGAACGCTAGCATTCTCCTCAAGGAGCTGGACCTGGAAAAGGTAAAGTCACAGCCTGTGGCTGCACTCTGGAAGTTCATGGCAACAGAATAAACTGCCTAGGCAAATAAAACGTGTTTTTCACATGTCTCTGTGATGTGTTTGATTTACAGTCTAGAGAGGAGAGCAAGAAGCAGGCCCTGGCTGCAAAGCGTGAGAAGCGTAAAGAGAAACGCAAGAAGAAGAAGGAAGAGCAGAAGAGGAAGCAGGAGGAAGAGGAGGAGCAGAAAACTAAGGAGGAGTGCTTTGAGATGCAGGAGCAGAAGGAGGACTCAGCTGAAGGTTAGTGTTGAAAATAAATTACTTTTTATATGGCACTTGCTCCAAGATTAGAAATTTCAAATTTGGAGTTTCCTCAGACTTGGTCAGTGCACTAAGTGGAGCGGTTGGTAATAGCACCTTTCCCATCTCAATTTTATGCTTTTTCCTCAGAAACAGATGTTCCCATTGAGCCTCCGAGTGCAACCACCACCACCACCATTGGTATTTCTGCCACCTCGACCACTTTCAGCAACGCCTTTGGTAAGAAACGAGCTAGTGTGGCCACCACCCCCAGCGCCAATCGTAAGAGCAAAAAGAACAAGACCAAGGACTCTTCGCCCAACGAACCCATCATATTACAGGATCCACAGGTAATCACTAACTCATGGATGGCAGTGTGATGAGCAAAGTCTTGTGTCTTTGGAGCCACATAATAACACATAATATAGTAAATTTGATCGTCATATATTTGTTATATTTACTGGAGGCGTACCTTGCCGTGTATTGAAAAACCCCAATATGATGATGTCTGTCTCTGTGTTTTCCTTTTAGGTGGCGCTAGCGCAGCACAAGGCTGACAAGAACAAGATCCACGGTGAGCCACGGGGTGGGGGTGGGGGAGTGACGGGTGGCAACAGCGACTCTGACCCCTTGGATAGCACCGACTGCGCCAGCGAGAGCAGCAGCAGCGGGGGCAAGAGTCAGGAGCTCAACTACCTCCCTGACCTCACCTCCTCCGCCTCCTCCTACTCCTCCTCTTCTTCCTCCTCCTCTTCCTCAGCCCCCTCCTCAGGAGCAGCCCACTCTCAGGCCCTCCTGCCCGGCCCAGAGAAGAGACACTGCCCTCAGCTGCAGAGCGACGGAAAGGTGGATAACAAGGTCACAGTCTCCATCTCAAAACCAACGCAAAAGTGAGTCTCTGTTGTATCAGAACATATTGTGTTATCAGTGTCATCCAAGATGAATAATAGCACGTCATTCTTTGTTGTCCCAGGCCATTTGATTGTGAACTTTGTCTTTTTTGTTCCCCACAGAGCTCCAGACGCGAGCGACTCAACCCCCAGCTCCCTGCCCTCTCCATTCAAAACCATGTCTCTGCCTGTCACCTCCCCTAACAGTAAGCTCAGCCTCACCAGCCCCAAGAGAGGCCAGAAGAGAGAGGAAGGCTGGAAGGAGGTGGTCAGAAGGTCAGTAGCTCATGTAATCATGTTGGTCTTAACCTTGGACTGGGTTTCTCTGTACATGGCAAAATTTACATTGATCTATGTAAATCACAGGCAGTGCTACCTTTAGCCAGTATCTGGACACTCAAACCTCATCATTTTGATTGTGCAGATCCAAGAAGCTCTCTGTGCCAGCTTCAGTGGTGTCTCGGATCATGGGCCGAGGAGGCTGCAACATCACAGCCATCCAGGACGTGACGGGAGCTCACATTGACGTGGACAAACAGAAGGACAAGAATGGAGAGAGGATGATCACCATAAGGTAGGGGGGAAGCCCTCTGGTGGACAATAGCCATCACTGCAGCTACAGGGCATCACAGCTGGTTATGTTCAAAAAGCATGTTGGCCAGAGATGGAAAGGAAGTGAGACAGTCGATTCAGGGGCTACTTCAGTCAGAATTTTTGGGAAAAAATAAGGACCGAAGTTCAATAATGAGACTGAACTCAATTGGATTTTTTCTGTTTATAATTATTTAAAATGTAGTTTTTATTTTAGTTTCAGTTTCACTGTCAGTTTACATCTAGTTAGTTCTCAGTTTGTTTTGTTAGTTTGGTCATGTTTTTATTTTTTTATTTTTTTGATATATTCTGTATTATTTCTAGAGCATTCATTTAGGGCCAGTCAGAAAAAAAATAGTATTTGGTGTGGAATATTTGCTTCAAATGTTCAGGAAAACACAACATTCATGTTATTTCATTTCATTCATGTTATAATTTGTGGCCATCTCCAAAACAAAAACTAAAAGTAATCCATGAGCACTTTCTTTTTAGTGTCGGTACCAGACTATATAGTTTAAATTAAAAAAAATTTTAACCTCATTTTGATTTATCTTGAATTCAGTTTGTGAAAGCAACATTTGTTGCAGACCATTGTACAGTTGTTTTTTCATTAAAGAGATGTGGTTAAATCACCTGTTTTCTCTGTTTAGTGCGTTAAAGCTGGTTGAGTAGTGTAGAGTAGTAAATGACTCGCAAACACACACACACAAGCGAATTCCTCACAGCTTCACATCATTTTTATTTGCTTTTTTTCAACGCAGGAATCATACACAAATGCATTTATTGTATCTTGTTTTGTAGATATCCAGGATGTATAGTCAGACGTATTCATTTTGTAGTGTGTTTTTGTAGTGCCATGCTTTTGAATTTTTAGATATACACACATTTAATTTCCTGATTGTGTTGTTTCTTGATTCAGAGGAGGCACAGAGTCTACAAGACATGCAGTCCAGCTGATCAACGCTCTAATCCAAGATCCAGCCAAGGAGCTTGAGGATCTGATTCCCCGGAACCACATCCGAGCCCCAGGCTCTAAGACGACCTCGGCTCCATTCCCCAGTACTACAGGGGCCGCCAGTGGTTCAGCAGCAGGGCCCAAGGCCCTGAGCTCCTTGGTCACCTCCACAGGGGTTTCCTTCCAGTCCGCCTCGTCCTCGTCCTCATCCTCCTCTCAGGCTGGGGGTAAGATGGGGAAAGGGCTGTCGTCAGGTGTGAGACAGCCCTTCCCTGTGTCTCTGCCCCTGGCCTACGCCCATCCCCAGCTGGCTCTTCTGGCCGCTCAGACCATGCACCAGATCAGACATCCTCGTCTGCCCATGGCCCAATTTGGTGGCACCTTCCCCCCTGCTGCCAGCACCTGGGGTCCGTTCCCTGTGCGGCCTGTGAGTCCTGGTAGCGCTAACAGCTCTCCCAAGCACAATGGAGGGAGCAACAGTACTGGAGGCCAGACCAGATCCACCTCTTCCACCCACAGTGAGCACAGCAACACAGCCAGCTCAGGGGCCCCAGTCACCAGCTCCAGCGCTCCTAACACTCACACATCAACAGCTGCAGCCTCACCTCATACCCCCAATCCTACTCCGTACAATCCCCAGCCCAGCGCCCCCACCCCGTCATCTGTCAGAAAACAGCTCTTCGCTCCTGACTCCAAGCCCACTGGGGTCAACCCCGTGTCTATCGCTGCCACTGTTACTAGTGGAAGCAATGCAGTACGAGGCACAGGGTCTCCCGCACACCACAGCACCGCTACAACTACCCCTAACGCCCCTCAGCACCCAGTTGGACCCATCACACAGCCCCTCATCCAGCCCCCCAAAACAGAGCCTAGTGCCCTTGCCCCTCCTGGAAAAGACAAGCCCTCTCTGCCTCTAGAGAATCAGCCTGTTTCTGTCAGTGAGAGCATCAGCTCTGTGGGATTCACTGCCCCTTCCATGGCTTTACCTCCCAAGCCCGAGCCCCGGCAGCAGTTACCTCCCCCTCCTTCCTCTGCACCCTCCACAGAGGCTCCACCACCACTCCTCAACCCACAGTCGAGCTCCCACCTCCCCTCAGCACCTCCTCCTGTACTGTCACACAGTGTCGCACACCCTAACAACACCGTACCCCACTTCTCAGCCCCAGCACCCAGAGTCTCCCACCGTATGCAGCCTCCAGGGCCTTACTATTCCCTTCCTGAGCAGCAGCAACAGCAGCAGCCACAGCAGCAACAACAACAGTCTGTGTTTGTGCCCCTCAACGCTCAGCAAGAACCCCCTAAACCAACCCAAACCCAGGCTACCCAGCCCACTAGTTTGCCTCCCCAGGCCCAAGCCCAGGCTCCAGGCTCCCTCCAGGTCTCCTCCAACCTGGGGATGATGAATGGTTCTCAGATGCAGCATGTGCCCACTGCAGCCAAGCCTCAGCAAATGCCCCCCAGCTACGGTCCTGCAGGCCTCTTCAATTTCAGCAGCATCTTTGATAACAACAGCCAGGTGAGTTTATTTATCCTGTACAGAATAGCCATGAAATTGACATTATATTTTAGGCATTTTGGTGACTTGTATGCAGAAGGATCATAAGGATTAACATAATTACAAGTAATCAACATTGGAGAGTGCAAGGGTCAAGAACAATAACACAGCCTTATGCCAGGAAAATAGAAAAAATAGAGGCAAAGGACATAGAAAGATTTTTTTTAATCTTTTTTCTTCTTCTTTTTCACATATAGGATAGATACATTTTACATATAAAAAGTTGACATATACACCCTGTAATTCTAATCTTTGGTTACTATAAATTGTTTTGCCTTGAAGGTGGGGAACAACCAGGTGTGGGGTGCGTGCCATCTGCCTGCTCGCTCACCACCAGAGCAGTCCTACTCGGCCCCACCAGCCTACATGAGCATGGGCCAGATGGAGAGTATGATGCCCCCTCCTCCCCCTGATAGCTCCAAAGCCCCTGGCTATCGCTCTGCCTCCCAGAGGATGGTCAACAGCCCCATCGGTATGACTGTTTTCTTTATAGTTTATACCTAATGTTTTTGTTTGGCTTTTTAATGTTTAACAGGTTACACCCAATAAGATAAAGAGTCTTTTTTTGCAAAGACGCCTGGGCAAAAATAGCAACAAAATTTAAAGACCAACAACATAAAAACAGTTTACACAGAGTATAGTCAACATAGTCAACAAAGAAAGGGCATAATAAAAGAGCAAAGACATAAAAGAACAAAAAACACAAAGATAATTTTCTAGTATCAAATCAGCAGGTTCACAGGGAAAATGCTATCAAAGCATTGATTAATAGAGGTAAAGAAACAAATCTTATGAAACTAAACAAGGCTTACTTTTATGGTGAGTTCCATGAAGGGGGAACAAAAGGCGCTTTTCCCTGAATTAGTCATTTCTGAGTTTTTTGGGGGAGAGAAGAAGAGTTACAGTTAGGAGGCAGACCTAGAATGGCTTCATAGATGAATGTTGCGCTAATTAATATGTTTACAGATAGATGGGGTAGGTCAGTCCTTATGAGGGTATGGGGAGCAGCATCGAGTGAAAACATTACAGTCCTAACTAGAAAGGGCCCTCAGAGAGTGCAACACCTGCATGCTGCATGTTTGACAGTGAAATGTTATAAGACCAATAATGCATGTAAAATTTTTCCATTAGTCCAACCTTTCAAGGTCACTGAAGGTCAAAGGTCATGTGACCAATAGAAAGGCCATATATGGTTTTATATTTGTGTCTAATACTAACCATATGAATAGCTCTTAGCAGTTCACTGATGGCCATTATAAATATTCCCTGTGTGCTAGCATTGGGCCTAATGTGTACGCACATAGAGACACAAACACAGAGGGACGGAACTGAAAACAATACCCCTGCTTGCACTACCACATGTGGGGATGTAATAAACCTCACTGCTCAGTGATACTGTGTTTGAGGCACAACAACATTAGGAAAAGACATGAATATAAAATATTGCTGCTATCAAAAACTGACAGAAGCAGCAAAGTGTACGCAAAGATAAGGTGCTGTACCCAATAGATAATAGACATAGTAAAGTTTTCAGGTGCAATTTTCTTTCCACTGTGCGTTATGGTTGAACCGTCTCTTCTTGTCTGTACCCACAGCTTTGACCAGCTATGCCACCAGTATCTCTGGCAGTCCTGTGTATCTGCATGGTCATACTGCTGTTGGCACGCCCTCATTCAGCAGACAGCACTTTTCCCCTCACCCCTGGAGTGCCTCCACATCAGGTAGTAGTCATACACACTTTTTGTTTTTGCTGTGATTTACATATATTTTCAGACTGGATTTTACATAGTTTTGTTTTATTAATGTCTGTTTTTTTCTAGATGTGTTCCTTCCGTAACCCTGTTTTCCTGTTGGTTTTAATTCATTGTTTTAAAATCGATCTTTGACTGCCTTTTTGCACAGTGAAAATTAATCTTGTTGATAATACTACTTCCAAATATTTAACTCTGATCCACTTCTGCCTCGGTTCTCCTGCCTGTCTTCCCTACCAGGTGAGTCTCCTGTAGCGCCTCCATCTACAGTGTCATCCTCCGCTCTGTCTGCCTCGGCCGTGGCCCCTCCTCCCCAGCCCAAGCCAGGCAGCTCCACACAGCAGGACCGCAAGGTTCCTCCACCCATC
>OMKZ01004023.1:35600-46095 GCA_900302535.1 Neoniphon sammara
AGTCAACCCACCTCTCCTCACCACCAGCTACACAGCATCTGTCGGACAGGGCGGCATTTGGTCGTTTGGTGTTGGCAGTGCTTCTGGTGAGTGAAAATTTAAAAAATGTTTGACAATAAAGACAAAATTTCATTTTACAAAACTAGCCCACAACCCCGCTATGCCCTGATAATTGGAGCCCAATGATAAGGCTAACCTAGCATGTTTCTTGGGACAGAAGCCATGTCTGGTTGGTCCCAGCCCCTGATGAGCAGCCACATGATGCACCCTCAGCTGCAGGCGGAGCAGTCTGCCTTCTCTCAGCACCAGCCCATGGAGCAGGACGACACAGGCATTGCAAATCCTGCCAACAACTACCACCAGCCCCAGCACATGCCCAACAGCTACATGGACTTCCCGAAGGTAAAACAAATGCACAGCACTGAAGAAAATGCCGCACTGTTCTCTGACTTAGAGATTTTTAATAGCGTTTGTGTCTCTCTGCAGGGGATGCCCATGTCCATGTATGGAGGAACCATGTTGCCCCCTCACCCTCCCATGGCAGAGGGGCCGGGGGGACCAATGTACAATGGCTTGCACACTGGTGACCCCGCATGGAGCCCCATTATCAAAGTGGTCCCAAATAACGCAGATAACTCTGACCCACAGCAGGTAGTGTCCCATTTTAGTGTGCCCAGCCTGTCTAACCATGTGCTTGATCTTAGGCCAAAGTTTTAGAGCCCATGTTAATTTCTGATTTTATTTTATTTTATTTACCTTTTCCCAACAGTTGTTCTGACAGAAGCTGCTCTCTCCCCTCAGGTGTGGCCTGGTACCTGGGCGCCTCACGTGGGCAATGTGCACCTGAACCACGTCAACTAGACGGCGTCGACAGCAATCAAACGCACACAGCATGACCCACAGCGCAAACATGAAATACCAACTGACGAATAAGACCGATGTGACAAAGAAAAAAAAAACTGCAACATGTTAACTTTAGTAGAGACCAGAGAGTGCAGAGCAGAGGTTGAAGAATTGGAAGTTCTCATGACACCATTCTTTGATGTGCCTATCTCAAATATGAAAAGAAGAAATTTGGCGAGGGCTGTTATCAGTGTCCTGATGATGCAAACAAACATGCGTGATAACCTGTTCAGCAGGATCCATTCTCTGCGTAGTTTAGCGATTTTGACTTAAACCCACATACACCGTTCTTGGGCTGCAGGGGGGCTCAACAAAACGTAGCTATTTAAACTCGGCCCAGAACTAGATGATGATTACCTAAAGAGAGAAAGAAATCAGAACCTTTTAGAGTGGTAAATACATGTATAATTGTTTACATACTAAAAAGGGTTAAAATGAGAGTAAATTTCATGTCGTATAGTGGCTCTACTTTATGTAGCCTGTATTAATGTGAAATATTTACCTTAATATTCAATAAAAAGATTGAAAAGTATGTTTGTGTGCTTTGCTTTTTGTCAAGTTGTGACTCCCAGATCACAGAGTAAGACTCAATACACTTATCCAGTGCAGTTATCTAACATTTGGTTTATCTCCTCCAAGTTTGCTTAGTGAAATAAAATGTTTACACTTTGTTCATTACTGAGCATGAGAATTTTTACAGGTTTTGCAGTATAAATGCATAACTGCCTCTGTATGATAAAACTAGTTCTGTTGGTAAGCTATATCTGTCTGCTGAGTTAAATCTTAGATTCTTAGTGTTACTCAGCTAAAGGCCAACTAAACACATCACAAACTAGTAGTCTGTTTGCAGCTCTTACACTAAAGAAATAACCACAAAAAAAGGAGCAAGCCATCACTGTCAGGAATAAATAGAGTAGCAAAGATGTGAGATTTTGACCGAAGTGCCATGCGCACAAAGAAAAGCCTTTAAAGTAAAAATATTTTTATTTCTAATTTATTTTTTTGCCAAATTGTTGAAGCATATGTCAAGAATATATACCACAGAGTACAAATTACTGATCACAAATATGCTTTGTTTATGTGACTGGTGCATAATATTGAATGATCTCATTGGTGAAAGATAAGCAATTGGTGGGAGGTGAGGGGGCTGATTTTAGACAATTTCATTATTCATGAATGTCCTTGCCTATATTGTGAGTTTTTTCCTTAACATAGAGCAGTAATGTCTAATGATATGTAATAAATCTGTGTAGTATGTGTATGAAGTTAGTATCAGATGAAACCACAGTAATCTTCCAACAACAGTAGCACAGAGTAATAATTACTTTACTGAGAAAATTTGTTTTTGATGGATGTGTCCAATAATTCCTGCGCTGATAAGAGGAAATCCCTCATTGTTTGTAGCCATTTTGTACAGGCTCATCAATGCTGTAGGTCTTCACTGTAACTTGAATGTACCAAAAACACTTCCAAACCCCACAAAAATATTTGATGAAAAATATCACACTAGGATCTCTCTCTCATACTGATATGCTGATGAGAGGCTGAAGCTCATTTTGCTACCACTTACATAAGAGGCACCATAAAATATGTTGGCCAGTGCAATCAACAGGCTTCCAGTGTATTTAAAATGATGCCAATTCCCACACAACAATCCTCACTCTATTTTCTTAAACACAACAACATATCATTAATTTAATGTTGAAATTAATAGTTACAAGTAACCGCTGTTACTGGATTCCCTTACTGTTCTAAAACCTATCTTTTTGGACACTTATTCTTCAAGTAAATGTGTTTAATACTCTCCTTCACCCTGGAGGCAGTATAAGAGTTAATAATGAGGTCTAAACTGAACTCCATTCTAGACAACACACACTGTCCCCCTGAGCTGACACAGCTACAACTCCACATTCAGCCTCTGCCTCATCCCTCCAAAGTGTAACATGAACTGCTTTAGGCAATTTTTGTGTGCTGAGAGCAATCAGACTGTGCAAAGCTGCCAGCACAAATGGCCCCAGACTCAGCCAAGTAGCAATTGAATGAAAAATACTGCACAATCACGTTGGAGTTTTTTTCCAAACTGGCACAAGGTACCTGCATCTACAAGCAAGTATATGGACATGTAGTACTTACCCCTGGACTTCCAGTGTGTTTACATTAGAACACTGTTCAAACTAACACGTTTGATTACAAGTAACTGTATAATACTGTGGCTGGTCTAGTATGTTTTATGTGTTTACCCCAGTGAAGTATTACCAACATTCCTGTAATGTTCTTAGTGACTTGACTGTGGTACCCGATACTGAGATTATAGTTTACTGTGGTATGTTTTGACTTAAAGTATCTGTAGCCTATGTTGTGAGGAAGGTATTCGATTTTTATTTATTTTTATTTACTTTAGTATCCCCGCCCCCTCCAAAGGTTGTGTTCACACCCAGTTTACTTTCTTCTTTCATATTTTGCATTTTATTCTGACGCAAAAAGAAATGTTTGGGACTTTAATTGTGAAGTCTAAGCGCAACCATAAACCGGAAGTGTCCTTCACACCACTGAGAGCACCCAACAGTCAGCATGGCGGCAGCCACACCACCAGCGGTCCCTGAACAGACATCAAAAACAACACCGACTGGCCCAGTCCCCTTTGATATTTCACAGCCTCCGATTATTGAAGGATTTACCCCACTACCGAAGCTGAAAGAAGAGACCTTCCAAGAAAAGTTTATCAGAAAGACCAAGGAGAACCCATTTGTCCCGATAGGTGAGTTTCATAATGGTTATTGGCTGTGATGCACACATACGTAGTTACACAAGTGCAACATCGCTGCAGGTTAGCTAGCTAACCAGCCAAAATCAACTTGGAAAATGATATATTTTATGCATATTGTGAAATCTAAGTTGGCTAACGTTGGTTTCTGTCCTGTGAATGTAGTTGTCTTAACTGTCCTGACAATTTGCCCTTCTGAAACGCTTAGACTGTAAGGAAGCTGTCAATTAAAAGTTAATGGCTTGCTAACTAGCTAACAGCCGAGATTTATTTGCCAGGTTACATGTTCTACTCTGTCAACAGCAATTTGACGTTAGAAACGCGTTCACAGATGAGCAAATTTTAGTTGCAGAGTTTTGAAGAATGCATTATTGTACTGTGCTCATTATGAAACATTGGAGGGGCCACGGTGCCCTTGAGAAAATGTTTCATGTTGTGGCTTTACGGCTGCAATATAACTGTTCGGCACAGATCATGCTGATTAAATTTGCATATTATGCTATGGCAGTATTGCAGCAGGTACACATAAGCACGATGTGGTGGTTAAGATATATTGACGGCATACTTCACCTTATTAGCCTACACTGTCTGAACTGTATGCATTTTTATTCCATTATAGAGTAATGGTATTAAAACTGTTCTTCCAGTTTATGAGGCATTAGGCATTGCCTCACCAGTTAGATTTGCTAGTAGAGCTAGTGTATTTTTCCATTGTGAACATACGTTCCTGATTGAACATTGTAATTGCCTTTTGTTCTCCAGGTTGTTTGGGAACAGCAGGAGCTCTGCTGTATGGCCTCCGTGCCTTCAATCAAGGCAAAACCCGACAGTCCCAGCTGTTGATGAGAGGGCGAATCTTTGCTCAAGGCTTCACTGTCGTTGCCATCATTGTTGGTGTCTTCACAACAGCCATGAAACCCAAGCAGTGAAGATGGCGCAGTTCCAGACCTGTCAACTTGAGATTAGGTTGATCTTAATTATTGGAAAGAACTGTGGTGAATAAATGTGCTTTATGCTGAGAATATTTAGTAAATATGTAAAGGCCAACAGAAGATTTATTTTCCCCAGGACACTGAGATTGTGCTGTGCTACTGGAGGCTAGCACTATGGAAAAACAAACCATAGACTGCTCCTGTTCCGGGGTGAACATTTCACTTAAACTATTCCTTGATACCAGAACCACAGTTTGCACCATGTGTTGTATTCCATTACTGAGATTATGACACTGATCTTCTGACATAAATTGACCTCTGAACTGGTTGTCCTGTATATATTTGAAAGACAAAATTTGTTTGCTAGGGGTGTATTCAGATGACACCCTCTTCTTATGTAACCTTTATTTCACAAGTTAAATTGATAAAGAAGGATGGTTAATAGAAACGTATATAACAGCCTCGTGCCTACGACCAAATCACAGCCGTGCTGATATACAGTATAACAGCACTCCTTCTCATGTGATATTGCTTAAACATACTTAACACTGACAGTCACAATGAAAATTTACAAATCAGGATTAGTAACCAGATAACTTTAAAAGAGTTACTAATTATAACATTTTTTTTATTATTAGCACTATCAACATGGAATACTTAATACTCATTTATACTATATCACTGGGATATAGTATAATCTTTTCCACAGTTATCCGGCTAAATTTCTAAAGTACTGTTTTGTGAAATACCCAGAATGCCCTTTGGCTACTGTGAACATCGACTGGACAATCTGGCTTCAGTGACTTGCTCAAAGGCTCTTGGGTGGCAATTGCTAAGGGTGGGAAATATTCAAGGACAAGCTAATACAAATTATCATACTCCACTGTTTGTTTTTATTATTTTTTTCCAGTTCCCTTCAAACATTCACTTTTT
Organism: Neoniphon sammara; assembly: GCA_900302535.1. Lineage (NCBI taxonomy): Eukaryota > Metazoa > Chordata > Actinopteri > Holocentriformes > Holocentridae > Neoniphon > Neoniphon sammara. Next base: position 41,133 of record OMKZ01004023.1, read on the forward strand.
TCAGGATTCATTATGTCCGAATAGGCAACATGTGAAACAATATATAGGCATTACTGTTGAAATTGACACCTTATTCATTGCTGTTCAAAAAGAAAATCCAAAACAATACATTGGTGTACAACAAACTATGCACAACGTTGTTTTGTTGAGATTATCAATGTAATAAGAAATCAAACTATAGCACAAACCCTTAATCATGTGAACTGATGGAAATTTAGATTATAGTGTAATTCTTTGGTTGTGAATACTTTCTTTTTTGCATCAATCTTGCCTAATTGAGAAGGAAATTCATCTGGCTAAAAACACAAACTGGAGTTACAGGAATAAGAGGTGAGATCAAAAAGGCCACAAGCTTATGTATTAGAAAAAAATGAAACTGCTAGCTACCTAAAATATGGGAATTATGAATATCATACAATAGATGTGAACAAAGTGTTTGAATATGGTTCTTCATTCATAACAGGCAGAGGTGGTTACAATATACTCCTAAGTAGTGCTTTATAGACTAAGTTAGTGGTTGTTACTGACCAAATATGCAAATTTATAAAACAACTAAGAATAATACATCCAAAATATTGGCAGAGGCATGCAATAAAGTTGACCTAATAACTGTGTTAAGTTAGGGGGGAAGGAAAATGTAACGTATAGTAACAATATTTCCCTAAGTATTGCAGTGATAAAGTTGTGACTACCTAAGGGATGTCAACACAATAGAGCAGTCCTTCATCTTTTCCCAATAGAGTGAGGTAAATATCAATATAATAGGCATTAAGAAAGATGGAAGAGATTTTCAAAGGTTATAAACATACCAGGAAAGGTAATGAAATTCATGGAAAAGGGCATACAAACTCGAGTGATGCAAACTGGATTTAAACTTAAAAGGCATTGTTTCTAGGACAATTCTCCCTGCATCATGGTCTAGCGAACTAGAGGTGTCTGTTTGAGGGAGATGAGGACAGAGCGCATTCGAGAGACATCCTTTGCCTGCTTGTTGGTTTTTGGATTGAAGTCGCACAGGCGGGCTACCCTCTCCCACTCAGAGCCTGGGCTCTCACCATCGCACTCTGCCAGGAAAGCCTCCTCTGATGCCCTGCAGGAGTGAAGAAGGGAGACCATGGGAAAACATGGATGAGTCCCAGTTTAACAGGAATTACAGAAGAATTTCCACACCAGCAAACCATGTCTGACCAAGAGTTAAATCACATGAGTAGCATCTTTGTATCAGATACACAAAAAGTTCATGCATTTCTTGCCAATGACCACCATGTAACCTTCAGACTCATGTTCAATAGATATCATCATTTATAAGCACTTAGGCCTATGTTAGCATTCACAATAGTCAAACGCAAACAGTACCAATTACTGTAAGTCTCTTAAAAACAGACTGAGGTAATTTTAGTTTTGGGGCATGCATCCAGTGACAAAAGGAACTAGAGGTAGCTCATGTATGAGGGGGCATACAACATTAAAAAGCATAAGAACTCTAAACCTACACAAAGCCTATAACATCAGAGTTGGGCTGTTTGTAGAAAGCCTTGTCAGCAATCCTAGTACGCAGGCAAGGCCAAGAAAGCAGGAAAGAGAGGGAGAAAGGAAAACAGTTTCAGTGTCAAACAACAAGCAGAGAAAAGTTAGGGCCAGCTTGAGAAAAAGGGTGATGTAAGCAATTGAGAGAAAGATAGCACTAATGAGATGGAAATAAACAACAGAAAAGAGTCTAGGACTTAATACAAAACATCAATACTACTATAGTACACTGTAGCTAATATGTCAATTTGGATGGGATAAACAGTTTTCAGCCAAAGAGGATGCTTGAAGCCTAAGCTAAAAAGTAAATGAAAACAGTGGCAGTTACATTCTGTTGTTTGCATTCCTTCTAGCTAGCTCATTTCCTGTTATGTTTTCTGTGTGTACTAACTGGAATCATAATACTGAACTAACATCTCATCAGGGAATTCTCTCACAGTGCTTACAAAGACACAGGCAGAAATTGGCCTAAACTAAAGTCATAGATGCAGAGTGATACCGTGCCAGACTTGGGCAGAGTCTGTTGGAAAGCGTGAGAGAAGAAGGGGTTAGCCTGGCCAAGAGAAGGAAAAACTGAAGCATTTTCTTAGACATAACATACAACATTGATGACTAGCTGACAAAAATAACCGATATAAAGTGGTAGTCATTTAGTAAAAAATGACAGATTGTGTTTATATAAGCAACATGAAACTCTGCTCAGCAAATCTCTTATTTTTAATAATTAAAAATATCCATCTGTTATATAAATCACTCCAACAAAACATTTGATCCCTTGATGCAGGAAGACAACTGTAACTGCTCCAAATTTCCACACTGCTCAAGTCTTAAAAATATCCAAGTTGGTTTTATCTGCCTTATCCAATCTTACTTGTTGATATAGTGTCTCCAATGATGTAGAGTGCAAGTAACTCTGAAATTTAGTATACTGTACATATGATAAAAATTGTAATTATTACGCTTAGACTTTATCAAAAAGCCACTAAGCTAACTGTAAAAGGATAAGCTATCTGTAGTTTTTTTCCCAGCATGTTAACAGGAGATGGATCAGACACTAACCTGTTGTTGGCCTTGTTCTTCTCCATCTGCTCATTCTGGTGAACATGCCAGTCCTCCAGCTCCTTCCTGGCCTTCTCTTTCCACTCTGCCTCTGCGGCCTTGGATGCTGAGTCTTATTAGAATGGAACAACAGAGAACAACATGGTTAGACTTCCCACAGTTAATATGCAATGAAAAAAGGAGCTGATTATAAAATGGTTTAAGAACCTCATTCTCTGGTACAAAGATAAATTTCATTTCCAAGTGAAAAAATAACCAGGTGCTACTTTAAAGATCTTTTATATAAATAATGCAAAAATACATAACAATTAGAGTAAAACAAAATAGAATATCAGACAGAACAAAACAGAATCTCATTACTGCTGCGAAGTAGGAAGTGGATAAAAATGATCAGCTTTCTGCTCACCTAGCTCCTCCAGGCGTGCCTTTTGCTCCTCCCTCCACTTGCGTAGACTCTCCGGTTCTTGCCTCTGCTGATCCACCTGGGCGATGGCTGCGTAGCTGTCTGTTGGGCCATTGGACTCCTTTTAAGACGGAAATAAAAATTACCCACCAGCAATCAATGCTAACAAAATACTCTGCAGCCTCTGTTAAAATCGATTACACAGACAATGGCATAGACAATTCCCGCTGAATATATATATGTATATATATTTTTAAAAATCAATGAATGAAAATGCCTTTGTAAAAGACGTTAAAAGTGGTTCAGGCACAGCAGAGAGAGAGACAGAGTGAAATAGAGTGTGAGATAAAGACAAACTTTTCCCATACAGCTGGAGAATAGTGTTAAGGATACCGGTTAAACTCACCTGAAACATATCCCCGTTCACTGTGGCAGGCTCCCCTCCAAAATCATCTACCAAAAAACAAAGTTGAATTTTAAGCAAAGCTTCTTGGCGTTTAGCAGGTTCCCTTCCTTCTCATCTACTATGTCACTTTGGCAGGGGTGAATTCTTAAAGATAAGATCATAGAAATGCAGGAGCACCTGTTTGGCCACCGATGTGCCTCTATGATGTGTAGACAACTGGTTACACCACCACATGCCCTCCGTAACAGTGTAAAGAGTAAACATTATAGAGATTACTATTATGACCGTTATCCCTTCAAATAAACAAGAACAAATATGACGAGATTCAAGATGTGGATCAAGTGCCGGTGTGATCTGGCTGCGCTAACGTACAAGGATAGTCTGTCAAACTACGTGTTGTCGGCTTCAAGCAAACGTGCTAACGTCAGCTAGCCAGCTACATAAGTAATACTATAACAAAGTTAAAATGAATAAAACTTCCTGATGTTACTAAGTAACGCTGTTGTCAGTGATACTACTAATAAACCTAGAGTTTGCGTTAGCTAACAAAATGAAGTGCCCAAGTACCAGTAAGTAAGTACTTGAGTGAGTTATACCAACGTTAGCTCCTCGGTTTGCTAGCTGTCATTAGCTTTAGTCACAAACTTACCATAGTTGGACGACGGTGGAGAAGGCTGTTGGCCGCCGGTTTCTTCCAGTGATTCAAATCCTTCGCCGTCATTCTCTATCACCGCTATCTCACTCTCTTGTTGAGCCAGAAAAGCTGCAGCTGGGTCCTCTTCGGCTGGGTGTGCTCCGTTGTCAGCCATGTCTCACAAAAGTCAATTGCGTCTGTTTATAAGTTGGAAGCTAGCTAGGTAAATTTAGCTAGCTAGCTAACGTTGGTTAGATGCAGCAAAAGACCTAAACTAGGCCCCCAGTACACCTTGCTACGTATGTGAATTCAAATAACAGTGAAATATCTCACTTTGATAGCTATTCCAAACGATTAGCTTTAGCAACAAGGCGAGAAACTCACTTGTGTAAATCAGTTTGTAATGTCTAGCTCCGGTTATGATCCTCAGTGATGATTCATGATTTCTTCTTCACTTGTACAATCAAGTGATGGAGCAGGGTAGTACCTACCTTGACGGTTCACTTCTCTCTTGTTAGACTTTGTCTCCATCTGCTGGTTAGTAAAATTACATGTTTCATTGCCTCCAGTCAGTGAGAAGTACCCTTTTTACAGTCTATGGAAGTACCACAGTTTATTTTACCACTTCAACAAGACACACAATCAAAAAATTAATGCCATTACATAAAGTGACACAATGTCTAATAGGCCTACATAAGTGTTTTTTCCCCTCTCTCTCTCTCTCTCTCTCTCTCTCTAGATATATAACGTTTTCATCTATCTATCTATCTATCTATCTATCTATCTTCTTCTTCTTCTTCTTCTTCTTCTTCTTCTTCTTCTTCTTCTTCTTCTTCATCTTATTATTATTATCATTATTATTATTATTATTATTATTATTATTATTATTATTATTATTAAATTTTTTCATCTGTTGCGGCTTTACATGTCCTTA
>OMKZ01004023.1:52371-67149 GCA_900302535.1 Neoniphon sammara
GAAGAAGTCTCCACTTATATCTGCCCCAGATCTCCTGGCATTGTGATTCCATAAACATTATGATACCATAACCCTGAGCCCTTGAGCACCATCTGGTTTCTATCGACAAACACATGCCACACCACTGAAATCAAATGTCTCTTTGGCGGAAATTACAGATGATGTCACGTTAATAAGTAAGTGGTGAGTTTTGTGACTGTCTCTCCACCGCCACAGCTGGATGTGACATGGAGACTTATTCCGGTTTCGCTGTGGGTGTGTCTGTCTCGCCTCTAGACCATCTGTTGATTGCTTACCTCGCTCCTCGTAAACACACACACACACACACACACACACACACATGCACACACAGAAAAAAGAAGCTTTGTTGCAGGGGAGAATTAATAATTCAAGTGTAACTGATAGATGACCTGCATGGGGAATTTCTTCTGCGGGTAGTTAGATGTGAATGGCTTATGTTGCCATTAGTGCAGCAGTTTTTTAAGGTGAGTTTGTGCTAGGTGTTCTCATTCTGCCATTACTCCTGAACCACATACTTGCAGGTTTGGCTTTCTATTTCTCCGAGGGATATTTATGGCTTTGCATCAGCTGTGCTGTGTGAGTGCTGTAAGGCCAGACTGTCTCACGGCCCCCAAATAGCTGTGGAAAGAATAAAACTGAGCTGGTACAGAGTCAAATGGCTAGTATTTCTACAGGCCTGGATAAACTCAAGTGCATTATTAGTTTCACCAACAAGTGCAGCCAGCCTAGACGTAGAAGAGCGTGGGGCCGTGCTTACCTGTAGGGTCAGCTGAGGGAAGAGCTTGAGATAAATTTGAGACGCTGCTTTTTGAAAGGTTGACTGCCGCTTTGAAATTCTATAGCATACCAAAATATCTCTCTGAACTGCTCTGCTGCTCCACTCTTTGGAAATGCCTTGAAACAGATTAGGCCACTAAATATTAAGATAGCGCCTCAATTATGGATTGTTTCAGTCGCATAAATGATGTCATGCCATTAAAATCTGTCCACAGATTGGGTGTGAAATGATCTACAGTTATTTTTGCTCTGAATCATTTATGATGATGTATGATGTAGCTTTTAACCATAGTTTGTTATGTGCCCAAGACAAATTGGTCATATTAAAAAGCCATCTTTATTTCATAGCTGCTACACTGGACCAGCATGCAGGATCCCTGGTTGTTGTGGGGTTCGGCGCAGTGTGCTACATTCAGGAACATGTTTTCCACTGTCCTTCGCTGTATTGACAAACTGCTGGGGGGGGTGGGGGTGTAGGGTTTCCGTTCGCCCCCTCCTTCCCAAAGGTCTGAGCACAGCAACTTTAACTGCTGCCTTCTCAAGTGAGTGAGCAGCTGCAATCTGAACCTGAGCCAGGAGCACAGGTGTCTGTGTCCATCACTAACCCAACACACACACACACACACACACCGGCCTCTACCTACAGGGTCTATGGCTTCATACGCTGTTGTGCACATATACACAGACGTAAAAACACACACAAGCAGTGAGTGATCTCTATTTTTTCCTCTTTATCTCATCGCACATTTTGTCAAATTACACTGCCATCCTGTTTTTTGTTTTTTTCCCAATCGTATCAGTTCTGGTGGCTCTAAATGCCTCTCCCTCTCATATATTGCCATGTTACCCTTCTTCCCTTTCCACAGAGCACCTCTCTGGCTGTAGGCCAGGCTGTGTCCCCACACTCAGAATGTGTTACATGTGTCGAGACTGTTGTTTTTCTCCAGTCTAAGCCCTCTGAACTCTTTGAAGTTCTTTCTTAACAGGAGAAATTATTACTTTCTTAGCCATCCTAATTGCCTCCAGTGAGTGCAAATCAAAGGCAATTAAACTGATGTTTGATCTTGGCTGTAGAATACATGTGGCTTGGACGGCTTCGCAGGAATGCCTACACTTCCTAATTTTATGTTTGGATACTTTCCGAACAACTTACTTGTGAGACATGGCGAGCTTCAACGCCGCTTTCTTGTCTTTGTGGGGTGCGGAGCAGTTTTCAGCTTGAGCTGTCATCGGTTTACTGAACGCATTACCTCGCTGCTCACACAAGTGTTTATGTTGAATGTGCAGAATCAAAGCAGCAAGTGTGATAGCTTAGCTGAACATGGCAGAAAACTATTGATTGAAGCGCCGAGTCCTGTGAGCCTTTTGATGAGCTAACGTTCGCAGGGATCCATGACATCAGAGAGTAATCCTGATAGGATTTTTTTTTTTTTGCCAGAAATCCTGGCGCTCACTCACTTATCTGATGTTGAACACTTTGTAGTTCGGTTATCTGAGACTTTGACACAAGTCTTGAGTTTCATTAAGCCTCAGGGACAAGCTGACTAAGCCCTTACTAACCACACTTTGGCATCTCAACTCTCTGTATATTAGTGGTTTAAAAGGGCATAGCAAAGTCTGTGTGGTACATGCACATATATAAAAGTGGAACTACCTGCATAGGCCATAGTATCTGTTCTCCCTATTTGCAATGAAACTCATCTCATAGCTGTGACTTAACATGTCTCCTGTCTGCATGATTGCTCAAGAGGATGATGTCACACCTTTGTCAGTCAAACAGGTCGGTGACTTACCTGTCTGGATGGCTTAAGTAGATGGTTTGTTCCAGTAAATGATGTAAATACTTGTAACATATGGTCCCTGTCTTTGACTTTCATGACTTCACTTCATAGTCACACACATAAATCACATCTGCTGTAAATCACAGGCCGATGACTGGTGATATCATACAGAGAGATGACTTATAATCTCTGTTCCAGATAGTGTTGACTGGAATATCATGGTCAGCCTGTCAGAGCCAGACACATGGACTCCCCTAGTTGGTTATTGAGTGTTGGTAACAGGCACCACTGGGAACCCAAATGAACATGGCCTTTGTGTATTCAGTTATTCCTGCAGATTGCTGTAAAAAGGCTCCAGCAATGAACTAACTACTGATAAGTGTGGGATAACAGTTGATGATGTAGTGATTTAATTGTCTCCATAGTGAAAAGTACCTCTGGATATCAAATTGGCTTCATTTGGTAATAGAAATAGATCCAAAGGTGAAATGAGAGCAAATATTTGAAAAGGCATGTTGGTGTTTTGAGATATGTTTATTTTCTTTGGAAGTATTTAGGTACAAGATGCTCGAAAATATTAAGCAAATATTGTATTTCACTTTTAATCATGTAGCCAATGACAACCATATCATTTCATGGGTAGTAAATGTGCATATCTACCCCGTGCGCATATCCTTCATTTGACTATGATCACGTTTCTATACCTTCTATGCATGGAATATCTCTACTTTTCTCTTGTCTTTATGTTTCAGAGTGCATGTTCAGTGTTTTATCGTCTAACCTCTGAGTAATTTCTCTCTGTGTGCGTGTCTCCTCTAGCTGACTCCAGGGGGCAAGGCAGCTCAGGCTGGTGTCGGGGTGGGAGACTGGGTAGTGTCCATCGGTGAGACCAACGCAGAGGACATGACTCATGTGGAGGCACAGAACAAGATCAGAGCAGCAACAGACTCTCTCACCCTCACCCTCAGCAAGTAAGTCATTTGACTATGCAATGCACGAATGATGCAATGCACGAGTACATGCACTCACTTTCAGTCTTATCATTGCTGGCTAACCACAGCAGCATACATCACCACGCAACACATATCCTACTTTATCCTTACAACCCATGGGAGAGATAAAATAGCAAATTTGGCTCAGTATGACAAACAGGTGTAAAAAACATTTTAGCATAACAACTGTTATCCATTACATGTGCCCCATTATTTCACTTCCCCCCAGACGTAGCTTAGTTGTAGATTTAGACTTAAATCACAATTACACAGATCATGTATACTGGGTCACTTTCGGGTTTGACCTGGGGTTGATTTCTGTGTAAAGATCTCAAGCCAGAGGAAAAGGGGGGGTCAAAATATCCCAGCTCTGACCCACATCCCGTCTGAGGAGAAAAGTCTCCAGTATTTATTCTCTGGAAAGGAAAGCTGGAAAAATGCCTGTGCAAATGCCTTGGTAACTATGGAAACCATCTTGGGCCACAGCAAGCGTTCGATCACCTGAACGCAAGGTGTGCATGGTAGTGAGGCTGTCAGCAGGAGCGTCATTTGCTGTCTACTTGTGACAGTCAAAGTTAGAATAACGGAGACTTTGTTTCATTTTGAGCAGGGAAAACTTAAAATATTGACGGAAACATCTTGTATCAAGCAGATGTAATTTTGAAATGATATCGTACAATAATCATACATAAGATGAAGTTTATTTGTGCCTGAGATGCAGTCACAGTGGTTCCCACGGACCTTGCTCCCACAGTGGAGAAATGACCATATCAGGTAAAATATGGATAAAGAGGTTTATAGAAACTGTTCATTATTAATTCTGTCCCGCCTCTGCTGGCATTTTTATCTGGGTCAGCCGTGTAAAGACGGCTTTAGATTTAACCCACAGTTCACAAACCCAAAGGCAAATGTCAAAGAAGTAATTGAGTATTGTACTAACTCGCCGTGTCCTTATCATTCTAAAGAAGCAAGAGTAGGGGTGAGTAGTTCACACTTTATACCAGCGGACATCCATCTGAGCCACCCTCCGGCCGATGCGCTGGCTTTTGTTCTCTTGAAACAATGCAAACTATTATTCAGCGGAGCCAAGAGTGCCTCACATGATGCCTCGGCTTTATAATGAAATTGGAGAAACTCTTTCTAGGGGATTAAAAACACTTTGTTGTTAAATGGGAGCCAGAAAAATTTAATTTTGCCCGAGTTACTTTAATCAGTATTGGATAACTTTCCCCCAGCCAGCGCTCATACCTGCTCACACAAGTCTTGCCAGAAATTCCTGACTGATTAAGTATCTCTCTAGAGCACAAGCCAAATATTTCATCAGGAGCTTAATTATGACAAAAAGATTTTCCACCCGCTGTGAGATAGAGTAGAGCCATAAAAGAAGCTAGAGCCTCTAGAAAATGAGAAGGTATTGACTTATTGTGAACTAAAGAGAATGCCCCTTGGTGCTGTCGTGCGGCTCATTTTGATTTTGCAACGCTCAAACGAGCACAGGGGCTGTCAGTTTGAGCCCGACCACGCAGCTGCTTTTAATTCAGTTGAGTCCACCTTGTTAGGACCGGCCAAGAGACTTCCACAGCTGACTTCTGATAAATCTAATTAGTTCATTTTGTTTTGTAAGAGTCAGACCATTCCCAGGTGATTATTATGACTTTCCAGATGAAAGTGGCTCCGAAAGCAGAGCCAGAGCATAAACGAGGAAGTCTCTGCGTTTCCCTCAACGTATGCCAGGCTGCTCTGGCGCTCTGCTGCCATAGATGTCTCTGTCAGATCACTAGACCCAGTGATCACAGCAATTCCTGTTTTCCATGACTCCAGCAAGATAGACTGCTGACATTACATATATTTATTTATTTTTTTTTCCCTCTGCGGAAAGAGGTTGCATACTATACACCGAACTAAATGCCCAAAAAAGGAGCGTGTGCAACAAGCGGCAGAGAGAGGCTCATATGGCTGTGCGGTGACTGTCAGAGAAAAAAAAAGAGTGAGAAAGAAAGGGAGAGGGGGAAAGAAAGGCTCGACAGCATTGTGGTTAGAGGACAAAAAAAAAATGAGAAGAGTGATGTCATGCTCTCCGCTGAGGGATGGACGAGGATTAGTCGGTTTTCTGCTTGAGCCAGATGTACTCTCTCTCTCTCTCAGTCATGAGGCTCCGGTGTCAGAGTGAAATCTGTCTGTCTGTTTGCTGGGCCTGGTCAGGGATCAGGCTCACACATTTACTTTGCTTATGCCAAATTTGAAAGTGAATCTTGCAGCCACACCAGCAATCCTGCTGCTTCTTATCTATGGGGAAACAAATCTATACATCAATGGACAGACCAGCATTTGTGTATTGTTGTGTATTAATAGTTTCTTCTAGCCTACAGCATGCTGAAGGCTTGCTTTAGCTGTTTCCTTTAGGTCCTTTGTTTATTCACCCAGTAGTCCACAGTTTTTTTTCTCTATAAAGAATCACTTCTTGCAGAGGAAGATGAAATGAGGGTGTGGATGTGTGTTAGAGGGTATCATATGTCAAATTGAACTCTGTGTTGGTGTGTGTGTTTGTGTGTGTGTGTATGTGTATGCGTGCATGTGTGTCTCTATCTGAATGTTACCTTAAACAAAAGATCCTTTAATAATGTTACAAAAAATTATTGCACATATACTGTAAGTAAACTGTAGCAGTTACTTTAAAGTATGGGTTTTAGAAATAAAAATGATACAGATTTAACATTAAGACGGTACTTTGACCACACCTGCATTTGTAATAGAACAAGACATCCAGGCTGTGTTTAATTTGAGAATGGAGGCAGGGCAAATCTTGCAGTAAAGACTTTGAATCAGGATGAAATAAGTATGACTTCACACAGAGAAATCAGAGTTGTATCAGATTTGATTCATTAATGTTTTGCCATTTTTCTGAAAGGAATAAAAATTTAAAACAACATTAAATATGAAATATGTTTAATAGTAAACCTAATTTCTCTTCTCCTCTTAATTTCATCTGTGGGAGCAGGGTAATTGGTTTGACAGACGTATAATAACCAGCATGTTAACATGAGAAATACTTCTTTTGCACTCTGTGGTTTCCCTCCCTTTTGTTTCTTGTCTCCTTGTGGAAACCAGCTAGTGTAAACATCTCACATTCCTCATTGTTTTTTTCTTTCTTTTTTTTTTATTTACCCAAGACACTCTTCCTGTGTATCCCCATCCAACTTTCTTCTTCTCACCCTCTCATTGTTGTGGCGTAAGATGAACAAATATTGTTTTCCTGACACACTTCTAAAATCAGTGTCATTTGTCAGTTTTATTTGTTATCGTCTTGGCTGCCATCCACTGTATCTTTTATGTTAAGATATTAAGACAGCTCTACAGTTATGAAATATGGTGTATTGTTTGGTTTAGTGCCTAGTTTTGTTCAACACCAACGGCCATCTCTGGTGTTTTTTACAGGAAATGTTCAGGCTTTATCCACAGCCTTTTATAGCCAGTGGAATCGCAGAAAGATTGGCAGTATAAGCCTACAATGAAGGGAAGAGCTCCACCCTCTATCATTTATAATCTAGAGGGACTCAGTAGACCCGTATTTCCATGTTCCATAGTCCGTGACCGGGATGTGGTTTGAGCAGGCCAGTGATGTATGCGACCTTGACTTGAATGGCCTGGGTGACTTCTGGAAAAGTTTCCGAGATCACTTGACAGAAACTTGGAAGAAAACCACTTTTCAGCCAGAATAAGTGACTGTCGAAATGGAGGGAAATGGCTGCACATCAAGTTTCAGCCCAGGTTAAACCCCACAGCCCATAAAGCAAACTAACATTTTCCCAGAAGCAGTGACTTAATCATATCTACATTAAGAAAAAAAAATCATCCAGTTTGCCAAAAGAAATACAGCACATAGCAGTGTTATCTTGACTGCTTTTCATTAGGCTTCACACACGCAGGCCTCATATCGCTGACTGTAGCCTGGCTTGTCAAAATGTGGGTTAACTGTAAGACAGTACTCCAGTTGAAGTACTATGAGTGTCACACTGACTTGTCATGTGTTTCCCATAATTTTGACACACACAGGCGTGTCAGTCTGCCATCCCTGCTCTCCTCTCTCTCCCTCTCTCTGTATCTATACAAGCCTGTCGTACTTTGTTGTCATCCTGTCTCTATCAGCAGTTGAGCAGGCCATGATATGAGTGGGTAGTCACTTTTCATAGTCACAGGAAGTGATATCCATTGTTGGCGTATGTGTGCGTGTGTGCGTTTCTAGCCTGAAACAATGTGTGACTGCAGCACTGGTTCATCGTGCCTAACCCCTCTGTAGCTTTCTGTGAGGATGCAAACACAGGAGAAGGAATGAAAATGATTTTTATTTAGTAACAGTAAGCAACAGTGGCAATTTGAACCAGGATTCCCCTTTGTATGAAGTCTAAAATTATTTTAATGAGCAGTCTTCTATGTGTAGCTACAGTCAACAAGGGCCCTGCTAAGTAATGTGATCCCTGAAATTGGAGTTGAGAAGTGCACAGCATTGTGGCACTTACACTCTGCTTTGCTTGATAAGCCAATCTATAGTTCAGTGCTTATTGGGAAAAAGTACAAGATTCATAATTATTATTTGGTGTTTACAAATCCACAGAACAATCAGAAGTTATAGCTGGAGACAAACTGTAACCTAGTGTATAATACCAGGCAGCTTTGAGCCAGCTATTTGTCTGTGAGAAATATGAAGTTAACTTCATCCAGTAAATATCCAAATAACTATGTGTACTCTAAACAAACATATTCATTATACATTGCACTGCATTGTAAATAGAGGACTGACAAAACATCATGGTGCAGTTTTTTGCTGTTGCAGTTGGACTTATGATGTCTACATTATGGACAATTTCTGTTGTAATTAATGTTTCAGTAGAAACATTAGGGTTAATAAAAGGAATGCATACTGTTTATTCAGTTTATATATCACATGAAAGAGTGTCACAGCCAAGGATTATGCATAGAACCAGTGCATCTTGTTCAGGAGTTTCTCTCAAATTCCTCTGATTGAGACACTGCCAGCTTTTGTGATTTTGAAATCGTATTACTCAGTAGTGTGACTTTTAAGTTTTGAATCTGGGTTTAATTGAACTTTATTTGGTGTAAAAATGTACTAACTGTTGCTCCCTGGCTTCCTTCCAGAGCTTTCCAAACGGGTGGAGACCAGAAGGTAAGACTGTACTTGTCTGAAACATTAATCTCACCTCTGTATGAAGACTGGGATGCTTTGGCAATGCAACGAGTATTTTTCACACTTTTTGTTAAACCCTAAATGAATTTGTTTATGCAGCTTATTTCAGCTTACCTTATCCCACTTGAAAGGAAGGCTTCTCTGTTCTCCATGGTCTGTCATTGGACTGCGCTGACAGATGATGCAATTTCAAATCCTCGACAAGTTTTTACTCACAATTGGCCTCTACAATGTACTATGTCATCTGGTGTTTAAACTCATACTGATTCAGTCACATTTCAAGCTCTCATAGGGCCCATGCACCATGCATTAGCAAAGCATCAGCGAGTTTCTAGGTGGCTGGTTTGTTTTCTGGTTTGAATCATGTGAATGCTGCTATGAGAAGTTCCTTTGATACCTTGCACAATCCCAGTCCCGCAATTCAAGAGTAATAGTAACATATTTAGTATAACTATCAGAAGGCTCTTGAAAGCTAATCTCTCTCTTCATTACAGTTAGAGTACTATAATGGTGTCATTTACTGTCCTGTGCTGCACTAAATGAGCTGAAACATAATATGCCCACAAAGCTCCATTGTGGTAGCTGCATCTTATGCGTTTCTTTTCAGGGCTCAGTAAGAAAACTCATTAGTGAAGCATGTCATTCAAATGTGACACTTCAAACTTCTCACATTGAGCATTTTTCACCAGCAGTAGCAGATTATTTTGGAGAGTCCTTGGGTGACTGCCAACACAAATATTTGTCAAACAATGGTCTGTGTTCACACTCCCTAAGCATTTCTTCCCTGTGCAGAGAAAACGTGTCTGGCTTTGACAGAGCTGGTCTTGCAGCACAGAATAGTTTTTGTTAAAAAAAATATTAGACTTCACTGGGAAATGTGTTAACATAAAGTCTGGGATTGTGCAACTGCAGGAAGATCATTTACCGTGTGTCTAAAATGTCTAACTGCATGTTGTGTGCTGTGCCACTCTGTCTCCCTCTCTCACACCCTTATAGGATTCTCTTGCCACAGCCTCTGTTCAGCCAAAGTACTCCTTTGCCCCCAGCACATCCATTAACAAGATGGCGAGGCCATTCTCAGCAGGTGGTGGTAGTGCCAACTCAGGTCCTGTTATTAAGCCTGTGGCCTACTCACCTAAGCTTAACACTCCACGCTCACAGGGCCCTGCCACTATGCAGCAGCCGCACAATGGGTAGGTGGATATACAAATATAAGACTATCCCCCTCTGGAGGCAAAACATGACTCATGTTGTTTTCCTGTATCAGCTGTGCTACTAGTCTGGATTTTCATTGAAGAGAAAATAACAGAACAAAACTAGATTATGTAGAGCAAATAACTTTTGTCCAAAAAATAAAATTACTGCAAAATATTACCAAAGTCATGTCTGAAATTGTAACAAAAACAGCAGATATGAGAAATAGAGGACGTGAATGATAAGTAACAAACTACACTTTCTCCCAAATATTCATAACACAAAATAGCAAACATATGGACTTGTGTTTACAGTTACTCCTGTCATGGTTAAACACACCTGCCTGCTGCCTGATGTTTGCTCTCTGTGCCATAACAAACTCAACAAGTGATGAAACATAATCTCATTCACCGACTGCACCTCCTCAGCCATGACCTTTGCTAACCTTTCGGGAGGATGAGGAATTTGTCACAGCTCTAGTAAAAAAAAACCCCAAAAAACAACAACCAAACAAACCCTGAGAGATCTTGCTGGCCCTGGTCATAATTGGGCTGAGACAGACCTAAACAAACATGTTGCACATAACACATGACAGGACTTAATTAGGCTAATGCTTTTACTGTGGATAGCTGAAATATGATTAAATCTTAAGGATTAATTTCCTTGAGTTGTACACCCGCAGACCAAGTATATACTATTCAATCTGGCCTCTTGTGGCTGAAGTTTCTTGTGTCTTCTTCCTCACAGTGCTGTGTGTTGTGTGAGTATGGCAGTATTTCACTCAGTAGACCTTTTTCACAGCAATCATTTTGACATGAAATAACAGGTCAACACAGGTGTTACTAATCACCTTGATTAAGGTTCTGTTCTATGCACCTTAATTAATTTTATTAGTCACATCTGTGTTTACCTACTGTTTCATGTCAAAATGGCTGCTGTGAAAAAGGTCTATTAGTAGCAGCTTACCTGCAGCCTGCGGGTCTCTAGCATGGAGCTGTATCATCGAAGTGAGGATAATAAAAGCTGGTGAGGACACAACAGGGTGGACTGACCATCTGTAGTCGCAGGAGTTTTCCCAGTGGACTGGTTGACTTGTGGGCTGGCAGTGAGTCCAGCAACACTGATACGAACAAATGAGAGGGAGAAAAAAAAAAGTGCCACGTTGTCTGGTATTTTTGCGGCAGACTGGCCGGTTCATTCAAGCGCGTGTGTTTGTCTCACGAGTCCATCCTTCTCCATCCGCCAACTTTACTTTGTAAATTGGTATTTGTTAACTTCTGTCTTTCATACACTGAGCTGACAGTGACAGACTGATTTTTGCTGCGCATAAATTTGTGACCAAGTCAACCTAATGCATGAACATTATGTTGCCTTCAGGGTGTTGTCAGAAATATCAGAATTATGAGTTGAGTGTGTATGAATGATATAAACAAGACGGTAAGCATGACAGGTAGAGTTGGGATTTTCTATGAACCCCAAGTTGTTGAGATATGTTGTTTATGGGTAGACAGCATGGCAAAGTTGTCAAAAACTGATCCTAAGAGGATGTTTCTCAATTTATTTATTTATTTTTTTATTGTATTTTGATTTAAAATATATCATCCCATATATAAAATCGCAACTTATTTTTAAATATTCAGAAAAATAGGCTATATACCAAATAATACTTTACTCCACTGAAAAGTGGAGTGATGGGTGGACTATCTGTCAGTCAGTTGTAGTGGAGCTCTGAAGGTCTTATTTCCAACATTCACTTGTTTTTGAAAGAAAAATATCCTGCTTTCAGAGTTGATAGTATGTTTTGAAACTGCTGCCCCCCCCTTTTTATCATTATGTATTAAACAGATGTTAATGTTGACCATTCCCATGACCAACAGTTGTGTAAATCTGAACAATATGAGACAGAAGCCCCAATTCTCAAGCATTTATGTTTTTTTTTTTCTTTTTTTTTCAAGATGATTTTTCTTTTTTCTTTTTGGCATCTCTGATTTATTCCACAGTGACAGTAGAAATAGATAGGAAAGATGGGGAAGAGAGAGGGGGGTTGACATGCAGCAAAGGGACCGGGTCAGAATCGAACCCGCGCCACCATGGTACTAATCCACGGTACGCACTCTACATGGTGATCCACCACAGCGCCCCCTCTAGCTTGTATGTTTACGACTCTACACCATAATGTTTGACTTACTTCTTTACAGTCACCACAGACTGGAAAGTGTTACAATTTTACAAGCATTCCTGGAACTGATCAAAACACAATTTTAAATCAAGTCATTTTTGAGCCGGCTGACATGAAATGCTCAGCTCTTTCAAGCGTCCTCTTGAAGTGGACATGGTGGTCTTTTAGGGTAGGGCAGTCTGGATTCTGTAATTTGGGGCATGGTAGTGGTCTGGCTATTGGCAAAGGCTGGATGATGTCTGTTGCTGTATTTAGCCTCGCTCAAGACTCATAAAATCTGCTGAGTTCTCAAAGTGCTTTTTACTGCAGTGGTGCTGGATTACTTAAGCAGCCTGACTCAGAGAGGCCTCACATAGATTTGATGTTCGGCTGTCTTGGGGCCGGGACTCCTTTCTCCGGTCACCTTTGAAAAGAACAGACCCCAGTTACAATGGTGAGCCCAATTTCCTGCATGGCTCCAGACTTTGTCGATAATACAGTTTGGTACACACAGATTGTCTAGAGTTGTTGGTTTGCTGTGATGTTATTTGTGCAGAGCTTACATTGACACCATGACATATCACTGCTGTGACATTTATCATTATTGACCGGGTATTAGAGCACAAACCGGAAATATTTGACTTACTGGGGTGGCACAGAAATTAGGCTAAGTTTCTTTGGCAAATACCACAGCTATTGACACAACTTTGAGCAGTTTTTGTTGTACATAAGCGAGAGGAGCAGAATGGCAAAGGTTTTGTGTTGAACCTGCTGAGTCATTTTAGGTCAGAGTGACAGTCTAAAGAGAATAGAGTGCATTTGACAGACCCACAATGTCGTCTTCCTCTCATAGAGCCTGTTGACAATAGCAGCCTGTCTCTTTTGTCACCTCTTGCATGTTTTCTGCATCTACATATTTTTTTTTTCTCCGACTGTGCACATCTGCTGTCATATTTTTGACATGTTCTGTTCCTCTTGTTTACCGAAGCTGAACTCTGATCCTTTTCTTTTCCATTTCCTCTCTGTCTCTCTCTCTCTCTCTCTTTTTCTTTTAACTCTGCAGATGGAAACTCTTGACAAGTTAGTAAAACTTTCTTTCATTCACCTCACTGCAAATTAATGAATGCTTGTGTGCCTGTCAAATTGTTATTCATGCTCATGTAACTTCCAACCTCTATTAGAATCTGTGAAACTACGTGAATCCCCATTAGCTTTACATTGTTTTGGATAAATTTAGGAGTTAGATGCAGGTCCCCAGGCATAATATTATACTTTAATATTATACAAAGCTATTGTATTGTTCTCTCTGAAAACTCTTTAGCAACATCTCTTCTTTTTCCGTTTATTGATTTCCTTTTCCACTTTAGTCGGTCCTCTGTTTGCTCTTCTTGCCCGGTCTTTCTATACTTTACTTGCTCTGTGGTTTGTTCTGCAGGGGTGAAGCAACTTACTATGATGAGATGTACCAACAGTCCAAGTAAGGGGCAGCTGCATGTCTGTTTACTAGGTTATTATGGCCATGCTAGATATAGTAGGACAGAAGAGCTGATTCCCTTGGGTGGGAATGTCACAAGAATCAATACTTAGGTACCAAGTCAATACGACAATTTTGAAGATGATGATACTAGTGTTTTTGTGTCTGTGGTATCAGCACAACTTGATACCTCACTCTGTAACTCACTGCTTTTATTCTAATGCAGCCTTAGCCTGTATGTTTAAATACCGGAAACACCTAATGTTGCAGTTATGTTTACAGGACTGTAATCCAAACGAGAGCACATAATCATACCATTGTGTTTACTGTTACAGCAGGACATTTCATACTGTTCCTCAGTATGAAATTAACATTTTATTGGTCTGCTTTGTATTCTACTTGAAAGCTGCAGGTCAATCCTGCACTTGTACGTCAGGTTTTATTCTAATGTAGCCAATATGTTTAAATACACATTAAATACACATTACTTTTCTGTTTAAAGCAGTGAATGGTATTGCTGTGGTATTGAATTGGGTATGGAGAATTGGTATTGGTATCAACTACCGAAATTCTTGTATTGTGACATCCCTACCCTTGTGTGGGTTAAAAGAGCAGGTTTACAGAAGGATAGGGATTAAGGCACTTGGTAAGACTGGAGACATCAGTAACCATGCATCTGTCATTCTGTATTTGCTTGTTGATGAGTACATGCTTCAGTTAACGTGAAACTGCTTTGAAACAACATGCATGAAATGAGATGCAGTTCTTGTGATGCTTTTTGAACTAGTAGTTTTGAGTTCGCAGTTTAAATCTCGAGCCTTTTCCACAAACACAAGAGCAGGTACTGTAGTCTGACAGCTTTTCTCGCATTGATTGTAATGAGAGCTAAGTATATGATCTCTAATGAAGTAGTGCCAATCTGTGTGAGTCTGCAACATGCCCATGAGAAGTCCTAGTAATGAGCATCCATTAGCTTGCACAAGGTGTGAGTGTAATACTGAGCAACCTGCATAGGCATTGCTTGATCTGTTCAGAATGTCCTTTATTTCAAGGCCACCTGATTAGCTGGGCCTGTTGTGTGTGGGTAGTCCCTGTGTGGGGTTGTGTTAACCAGGCCTGCCGTGTGCTGCTTCTGGGTGTGTGAACAGGCATGGCCTGAGGGTGGAGAACGTGCCCTG
>OMKZ01004035.1:4495-29938 GCA_900302535.1 Neoniphon sammara
GTGTTATTCTAAATAGCATGCACTTGGGTGTGTGTGTGTGTGTGTGTGTGTGTGTGTGTGTGTGTGTGTGTGTGTTGGAGGGAGCTGCTTGGGATGACTCCATCTCCACTTGAGCAGGTCTCAGTGGTGTGTCTTCCCAACAGACATTGTTCACCCCCCAGTCAGTAGTTATTTAAATGGAGGATTGGCTTACTGAATTATTGACCAAATGATGTCATCAAGTGTTGTTAGAAATTTGATTCAGTGAAAGAAGACTTTCCCTACGTTTGGGTCGTATCTCCTAAACTTGCCCTCACTTTAAAAAAGCCCTGCACTTTGGAGACGTGGGTATCAAAGACTGTGTACACTGTTAGATAAAGAAGAAAACAGACTTTATTGCTCTCCTTAGTCAAGATTTCAACAAAGTATGCACCCACAGTGCAGAAATCACCCAAAGTTCATCCTCAGTTTAGTAGACAGTGTATGTTGATGGAGATCAAGGATACATGACATTCTTGTGATTTCCATTTAACCATGGTGGCTCAATTGTTATTCCAAATGGCTAGAGTATGAAAAGAAAAAGAAAGAAAGCTTTTAGTTGATGGGATAAAAACACAGTTTAAATTGCCACTGTGTGAGGTTAATATGTTTGACCTGAAGAGGTGAAAAGTAGCTGGCAGCCAATGTAAAGGGCTCATTGTGCATGGGCAGGCGGATCAGTCTAAAATTAGAAATGCTTGCACACGCATTCATCTGATCCAGAGATTTGCACTTTACTTATAGGATAATAATGGAAACAATATATTAATATATGTACCTATAACCTTGCACTATCAATATTTCTTTCCTTTATTTCTTGAAATGCAGCAGTGAAGTTACAATTGATAAAGGTGTTATGATCGCTGTCAGTTGTCACTTATCACAATGAAGTAAGCCTGAAGATGTATTTCATGAAATCTGTGATTCAGTAGCGTGAGCCTCTGGTTTGTTCTAATTGTCTCGATCCTTGTGTGTTTTGTGTGTAAGTAAAGGGACAGAGGTTTGCTCTAGCTCAAGACAGAAAATAGGCTAGATTTAGAAAAGGTGAATTTTCTGCTATCTGTCTACTTTTGAATCTTCTCATTTTTAGTTCAACATCACATTCTTTATTGGTGTTGTAATACACTGTATGATTAATGTTTTTTTGTTGCTTTATTACGGTGAAGCAGCAGCTGCAGTCAGTTTCCATGTGACTTGCAGCTTTTTGTGGTGATACTGTGGCTGTCTTTTTGTTACTTTTTTTTTTTACCTTCTACCTTGACATTTTTGTCGTGTATACTCCCTTGTGTATGTTGGAGGTCAACCATCTTAACTATATAGCTATTACACTGGTTTAAGCCTGACTATGCAAACCTCTGTCCCGACTGAATTTCAGAGTATGAAAGATTTCTCTAAAGGTGTGATAGTTACAATTAAGATAACGCATTTTCTTTTGAGCTTTCTTTTGCAGTGTTTTTCAACTTAAGTTTAAACTTATTCTGGACTCTGAAAATTAATGGTATTTCCTTTAATCTTGTTTTTTGGAGGGCTGACCAGCCCTCATGTAAACAGAATAAATCAGAAAGCACACACGTGTGGTATTGCCTGATTAAATCAAAGAATGCAGTTCACCCCTCCCTCCATAAACAGCCGTGTTGGCAGCTACCTACAAGGTACAGATTTATGCCACCATGATTACGAAACGATTATAGAATGCATGATTACAAAATATTCCATTGGGTCTTTCATTAATGCAATCCTAAAATCTGGCAGTGGAATTGAAAACGTGACTACATAATCAGGGTTCTCCATCTGACATGCAAGCCAGCTCAAGCCATGTTAGTTATCCTGAATACTTTTGCTTTATTTTTTCAATGGCTAAGTCAAGTGGGCAGCGAATGCTCCCAGGTGGCCCACATTTCCTGGAGTAATGTAAATGTGATGCACAAACATATTTGGGTTGTGACGTACAAAGAGAGTACACTGATTCCTTTTTGAAGGTATGATTTTCTCTCAGTTGGTCCTAACTAGAAGGCAGACAAAATGCATGTCTTTAATGTCCATCTCACTTGTATCTTTTGTTTGATATTGCAGTAACTCAAAATTTTCAGCAGATGGTGGCAGATGTTCTTATTCTTCAGTTTATAACACTATTGTGTGTTAAAAATTGGTAAAATCCTTGTTTTTTTTTTTTAAGGTGATGTGGCCTAGTTGAGGTCATGGCATTTTATGGGTTGTTGTTGCATTATATACAAAGGCCACGTATCCACTTTTATTAGAAGTTACAACATGCCTATCCTGAGATTAACGATTGACGCAGTTAATCAGCTTTGCAGTGCTGCAATAGTCTGGTCAGAAAATTCTGCATGCTGTTTCTTTTAAGATTACGTTCAGACAACTCGAGTAAAACAAAGAATAGACGTCTTTGGAAAGGTCAGCAGTTCAGATGTAACCATAATGAGACCTTGTATGGCAACACATTAAATATCGTCTGAACATGTCAAGAATTGTACCTTAAGGATTGAGAAAATATTAATTTGCACTTGTATTTGTCAAAGCTGAAGTTAATTTATTATGCATCAAGAAGGGACACTGTAGTGTTTTTCTCAGAAAACAAAACTGTTGTTACACTGTTCTCTGATATCCTCTTTTTGCTTGCCCTCTTATAAAGGAGGTTAGAGCATCACATCATCTACAGAGAAAATACTTGGTGTCATGGGGGCTTGAACCCAGGCTTTCTACCCATGAAACCCACAGACGGATTATGAACTGGGCCAATGGGGTCGGTGCTAGGGGCTTCTGGGGGCCTCAGGCCAGTCTGAAGACAGTGTACTGCAATTGCAAAATTTATATAGAAAGAGAGAGAGAGTGCTTGAATATGTGCCAGTGAAGGTAGGTACAGTATGAAATAAATGAAGATCTGTTCCTGGGCCCCTCAGTCAATATAGTGCCCTCTGAATATCACCTCAACCCCTGCAAATATAAAATGCCCTTTTTTTCCCTAATGGACTCATTTCTTATTAATAATACTGCAACTTCAGCATTGTAGATGCAAGTTATTTCCAGTTGGTCCTGGTGTATTGCTGTTACTGTTCTCGTGGAATATTGAATTTTTTTGACAAAGTTATGCCATAAATCCTATATGACAAGTTATCTCAGGTATTTTCAGGTAAATAGCCTTACACCCTAACAACAAAAGCATTTTATAGTACTTGTGTTTATGGTTTGTCCCAGGAGGATTTCAGTGAATATATATGAATATATGACATGAAGGACTCAAATGACATAGCATAGGAACAAACAAATCCATTTATTTTCATTATTGGCATAACATTGACATTGACCATTCAGGCTTTCAAATTCCAATATGTTGTTTTATGAAGTCTGGTTACAGAGTAGAGAAATCATAGCAGAAGTCTGTGAAAAGTCCTCACCTCCATCAGTTTTCATATACACACTGTTAAGATTTTCTTTTTTTTTACCACTCTAACCTCCCTGAATCAAAAGTTGCTCACAAAAGCAGACATAAAATCATGTTGGCTGATCAAGCTTTATTTTTCCTGACATGATGATATTTTGCCATCGTTTATTTTTGTTCTAGAGCTGAGTTAGAGCTAATTCCCTGGAATGGCTGACTAATGTTTGTGCCCTGAGAAATGCCACATTAGGGTTTGTACATCCCATGGAAGGTGACAGGAATGCCGCAGTCCACTTCTGCCCTGGCGATCTCAGACAGATCCTTGGCATTGAGGATGAGAAGGAATGCTGGTCTCTGGGAACCAGGGGCCGCCACAATGGTCAGCAGCACTCCTGTGGGTATGAAAGCAGTGTTGCATAACAAAACCCTTAAATTACCAGTAATTTACCTTAAATCTATCTCTATTATGGTATATTTCGAAAATATTAATGTATTTATCGTTGATGTACCATCGTCCTCATCTACACCATCAGGAGTCTGCACAAACAGGGGCTCAGATGGGTAGCTGTCTGGCTCTTGCCATACCCAGGTCTCCTTGGTCTTTACATTCAACTTGCAGATCTGTATACAGGGGAACACAAAGTCAGTCAAAGAGCCTTTTATTTCCACGTTCTGAATCAGCCATCACTTAAAATATTTTATTAACTTACCCTATCTGGGATGAAATGGTTGAGACCCAGCCCATAGGCATAAGTGTAATTCTTCCCTCCATATCTCTCATAGTTGATCTGAGGGAACTCAAAGGCTATTGAAAAAAATAAAGACAGAAAGAAAGAATCAAAAAATAAATAGTGATAAGCTATTGCAAAGTGAAGATAATCCCAGCATCTATTAATTGAAATCCAGTGAGTCCACCATGAGTATATTAAGCACATGAGAAATTCTATGAGTTATGTATGCTTATAAAGTATGTACCTGTATGGAGCTTATGTATTATGTGTTAAATGTGTATTTGATTTGATTAGAGTAGATTTGAGCTAATAATTGCCCACTCGGCACCTTTTGCACTCCTGACCGGCCTGGAGTTTTTTCTTGTCCGCTATGAGGGTTCAGGTCAGGGGGTGTCATTTTGTTTTCTATAAACTGTAGGCTTTTAATGCTCTTTCACACTCTAACACTGTTTAAGGGCTAAACTTGAACTTGAACTTGGTAATGAGATGTATTACCGGTAGCTGTCTTGTTGTGACATGTTTTGTTTTTATCTAGCAGTGCCCCTGATCCAAGAGAATTTTCTCCCACAGGAAACAATAAAGCAACATTGACCTATATAGGATATATAGTGAGCGATGTTTATGTGTGCATGGGTGGCTCCACATGGGGCTGTTGGCACCTTGGCGGGGTCCAGAGAAGAGCACCTCAGGCTCCAGCCAGATTGTTCCATCAGAGTGCATCACGGCTGTGGCTGTGGTGTACGGCAGGCTCACCAAGTTCTTCCCCTGCTCTTCCTGCATGAACAGTGACAGGGGAAGAATGAAGAACATGAGACGTGACACATGCAGTCCTCTCCCGCTTGCCTGTCTTCTCAGTGGATGAGACAGGTGACTCACCTTGTGGATGTCCAGAGGAATAACGTATCTTCGCACTTCTGGCTGGGGTGCCATCATAGCTGCCTTCTTCACCTCTTCCCAGTTGGCTCGCAGGTTGGCCAGCCAGAGGTAGTTGTAAACAAACTCAAAACTACGAGTAAGAAAAGATCATAAGCAAGAGCGATATTGTATTTGCTAATTTTTGGCTTCAAGATTTGAGTAAAGGTCATAAATCTAATGGCAGCATTTTGAATTCCAATATTTAACTATTCAGTTTAGTACCCTTTCCATGCACACAGGTCCACAACAACAAAGCCTGAGTCTTCATAAGTGTTGATGTGGTGAAACAGGCCAATGGCAGCTCCTCTGAACTTGTGATCGATGTACTCTCCTGGGTCCTTTCTGGCAATGTGGAACCACGTCTATGAAGTGAACATTGAAACAGATTTCACGAGATTGCAGGAGAATATCCAGTGATTTCGTAGGGGGTTGTGCACTAACATCGCATAAAAGATATCAACTGTGAACCGAAAGCCAGTCCGAATTCTTACCCCAAGGGTCTCATTGGACTCAAAGCAGTCCATGTAGTTGGAGCCTCGGATACTCCAGGCGCTCAAGAACTTCAGCAGGTTGATTTTCACAGGAGTCTCCACAAAGACAAAGTAGTTTTCTGACATGCCGAAACTGAGATTAAAGAGGAGAGAACATGCAGTCATGGAATATGTGCAATAACTTACCACTCAGACTACTAACACAACATACTATGAGTTACATATCACACACCTGTGCACGTAGGACGGTTTGAACCTCTCAGCACTGGGGAACTGCACAACCACCTTGGACTTCTCAATGGGGTCAGACTTATCTAAGAAGGACGACAAAAGCATTTTGTGATATTTGAAACAGGTGTCAAGTTGTATCATGGTTTCTGCGGGGGAACTGAACAGTGTTAATAACACAACTTTATTTGGAACTACTTTTCCCAAGAATGTTTCAGGAAGGTCAATCACGGAGGAATATGTCAAGTCATCAAAGTCATTGCTTCTCTTTATGTTGCATACTGAAAGGGCAATTCAGACATGGGCTGACCCTTGGAGAGAAAACTGCTCATTTAAAATTTAGCATTAAAACTGAAATGGATCAGGTGGATTGTTTTGGGGCCAAAATGATCAAAACATGGTCAGAAGTTGTCTTTCCCAAACACCTTTCTGTAGGAAGTGGAACTGAGCTCAAAAGCTTAGGTTTCTGGAGGGGGCACAGTTTCCTATTTGCTCCCCTGTTTAAGTGCCTGTGTACCATATATATCTATTGCTACATCTGCTAATACCAGAGCCAGTAATAACCTTTTTGTGTGGGCGGAATCCTGACAATGTTGTAGGCCAGTGTTGCTCCTTTCCCCATGCAGTTTCCAATGTTGAACACAGTTCCATCTCTCTCAATATGGGGGTGGGCTGTCACTCCATTGATGTTGATGTAGTTGCACATATCGACCTTCACATAACATGAAAGGCATTATACAGCATGCACATTTTCATCTGTGCAATAAATGATCCCACTACAAAGAAGGTTTAATAAAGTTCAGAAGAAGGTAGGAAGGGGGAAGAAGGTATAAAATGTGGAAAAGAAATGTGGAGAAAGTGATGCTCTGTATGAGGGAATTGTGTTGATGTACCTTTTTCAGTGTTTCCAAGGTTTCAGTGTTGACTTTAGTGATGTAGTTGGTTTCTGTTACAGCATAAAAATCTTCACCGATGGGATAAACATTCACCAGGCAGTTGTCTGTCACCTCAACACCCTTGAAGTAAGAGAAAAACCTAGAGATGCAGAAAAACACAGCCACATGAAGATGGTGGAAATGTAACATGATGGACTGAAAATCTTGAATTTGCAAAGCAGTTTTCTTTTCAGCAGTGTCATGTAGAGAGGAACCCTGAGGAAAATACATAAATGGATTGGGTGGAGGAAGATCGCAGTTTTCCCATTTGATTCTTTACTTTTTCATTTCCATTCTTTACTGCAATGTGTCCAAATGTCTAACTCCACTCACGGCAGTTAAGACTGAGAGAAAGAGGCAGAGAAGAAGAAGATGCTGGGGGTGTTTTGCACTGTAGGAGAGCAAACTAACATCGATTCATGAGACTGCCATCTTTATGCACCTTTGATAGCCAACAGACAGTCATTAATAACCAACCTGGAGAAAATATTTTTACAGGGATCAGGGTAAGCAAAGGTGCCGAACTCAGTGATCACCACACGCTTCTCTGTAACGGCTCTCACGTAAGCATCTGTTCTGACAAACCTGAATGCAGGAGAGAAAACAAAATGAAGAATTTCAGTCCAAAACACTACATTATCTTTTTTGGAACATGTTTGTAACTTGAAATTAATTGCTCTGTATTTCAAAAACCACGATTCCATCCTTGAAGGCATAACTACTGTGCATGCTTAGGTCTTGAGATGACGTGGGTCATAACACATTGAATAGAAGGTCATGGAGGAGCCATGAACCTGTTATAACCAAGACTCATTGCTAATGCAAGGAATAAGCATTTAGTCTTACTTTCGAAAGTAGGTGACCTGCCCATTCTTGAAGTCAAATTTGTGCATCAGGGCCTGGCCATCAAAGAGGTGATAGAAGGGCTCATCTCCAACCTCAAACAGGCCAGGTCCCAAACGGAGAAGACTTCCTTTGATAAATGACGGAATCCTACCTGTAGAACACCAGGATGAACATAAATCAGAGAATGTTTTGGGCTTGTAGAGATGCATTAGCATATCAGAGCCATCTTAAGATGCTCTCTTTGCCTCGAACGTTTCAGAGCAATGTGAGTGTTCCACAGGAAAGGAAATGTGTATCAAAGGGTGAGTTTCCTAGACAGGGGACAGTACAAAGACTACAGTATGAATGTCAAAGAACTTATGGTCCAGTGTATATGGCACGTTTCTGCAGGAAAAATGCCAACAAACCTGTGACTGTTGCTGGAAGTGGTTCAGATAGCTCTTCACATGTCTCAAAAATCTTCTTATAACCACCAGCTGGGTGTTCAAATCTGTTACAGACAAAAAGTAAAGAGATTCACCAATGTTCCCTTCAAGTGAGTTAAACTTCAATAAATGTACAGCAAAGTTATTTAGTTTAAATCATTAAAATATGTATTTTCTACAGGTCATGCAGTTCAAATTCTCAATATGGCTGGTCAGTCTTAGCTTGATGTGACCTTTAAAATCCCTCAAGAGCATTAAGAATTCAGCTGCAAATACACTAAACATTCAGTCTGGAAGTCACAGGATCAAGTAAAGAACTCTCTATGCAAAGCTCTGACTAACAGATTATAGAGATTCAGCCCAGGCAGTTATTCTTATCTTTAGATATTTTGCATTTCATTTTCCCATATTTGCAAAATCTTCCTCTGGACAGACAATCTTTCAAATATGCTGTCCCCAGTTAAAACATAGGAGACCAGTATGAGATTATATGAATTAGGAATAGTTGAAATTCATCATAAACTCACCGGCTGACCATTGTTCCTCCTTGCTGTGGAAACACACAAAACAACCTGTTGAAAATCTCTGGTCACTTCTGAACTCTCTGCTCTCAGTGGAATTAGGGTATTTATACATATAGTCCCCCTCACATTCACTGCACACATAAACCTTCCTGCTGGCCAATCATGTTGCACCGTGAACAAGAATCCCATTGTGCCAAGATCCTTTACTAAGTGACTCAATGGCCACCCCTCTGAAACCGGATTTATTGCAGAGAATATTTCACAAAATTAGAACTCTGTTTGGCAAACATGTTGCAATAGTGCATGTGATTTTTCAATCGTTTCAATTGTTTGCATCTACCCAGTAAGACATTGTTACACTGGGTTGTACAGTGTAATTCAGAGCATTAATTTGTAGGGCTAAATAAAAACATGAGGGCATTTTAATGACAATATAATTATATGTGGACCCAAGTTCCACTTGAATGGGCAATATAAATTAGTACCCTAGTGTACACAGGTGTAAATTGTCTACTTGAATATAGACAAAGGTTCATGGAGTTTAAGTTTGCAGAACTGACCTAAACCTTAAACTGTTGGGAGAATATAACTTATTTTATGTAAAAAAGAAAAAAAGGGCTCTGTGAAATAATCACCAAAATTATTCTTAAATAAATAATCCATAGTAACAATTTCAGGATTTAGCGAAACTTCATTGGTTGTCCACTATAGATGCAAATATTTGTTTATTTTCGTCAGCACTCTGTTCACTGGTCCATTGTGTTGGATGATGACTGTTGTGCATGATGAAATGTGCCTATTTGTTCTTTAGTG
The DNA here is from genome assembly GCA_900302535.1 of Neoniphon sammara. NCBI lineage: Eukaryota > Metazoa > Chordata > Actinopteri > Holocentriformes > Holocentridae > Neoniphon > Neoniphon sammara. The sequence continues at coordinate 13,819 of OMKZ01004035.1, forward strand.
TGATACAGAGTGCCTTAAAGTGCTTGTCTCAACCATAATCCAGGTGTAGGGATTACGCTTGACATGGGCTGAAGACAAAAGCCGTATTGTTTCTCAGTCTCATGGGAAAATGCACCATTAGTGGCCAGGCCAACTGTGTCAGTGCCAAGGTTGTGATGGGCTTCTCTGGCCCTAAAAACACATGGTTGATTGTTGTGGTTGACCATATTTAATTAATATTATACACCGTTTTTATGATACTCTATTGATCTACAAAGTGAAGGGTCTGCAGAAAAAAAGCATTGCCCAGTGTGGCTGATAGGGGTCCAGGGGTTTTCTGTCACAGGGCATTAAACCTAGCGGTCATAGCAAGAGACAGATTCCCTAATCACTACACCACCCTGCAGTCCATTAAAAAATAATAATAATAAAAAAAATGGGGGTTGAAGCCAATTGCCCTACTTTTTGGCCACCGTCTTTCAATCATGCATTTGACAGTAACTTTGCGTATTGTTCCAATTATATTCATTTATTTTGGAAAACCAGTCTTATGTAGGCCTTTATATATGATGCAGATGCCCAACAACCACACAAGAATGGAAGATTTTTACTGGGAAAATTTTTTAAAATTTTAGCTGCAATGATCTTCAGTGGAAAAGAATTACAGCGGGATCATGGCTGAGAATGTTGTGGTTAAATCCTTGTGGTCAGATCAGACAGTTTTGCTCTCTGAACAACAAAAACAGAGAGAGAGAGAGAGAGAGAGAGAGAGAGGAAATATAAGATTTCTCAACATAGGTCTTTGATCTACTGGCGGAACAGCACTACAGGTGTAACCACATTTTTAGTGGGCATACTTGGATTTGGACGTGCAGTCTGTGACCACAATTTTGCGAATCACTGTATTACTGTGAACATAATATGCTATTCAAAACATTATGTAGATAAATTCCCATATAGTTCCATTTTTAAGATAGAGGGAGCTCAGGACCTGCTATGTAACTTAAAATAATAGTCTAATAATAGATAGTCTTTTATGATGTTAAGTGTCACAATTAATCCCTCACAGGCAACAGTACATGATAACCTGCCAATATGTTAAACAATTTATAATATCCCGTGCAATGTAGGCGGGCGACCTCTGCTGGCTATTTACTGGCTGTGTGAGAACGTAACAAAGTTTCTCTTATTGTCTTAACGATGCATCAAGACACTCTCATGTGTAAGCCTATTATTGAGTTTTGTTAAAATGGTCCATGCTATTGCAAATTGGCTAAAAATGTTTTATATTTTGCATTGTATGGACGTTATAGCACTGATTGTCACAGCTGCCTATCTCAATACGCATGCGCACTCCGTTCGGGGCTTACCCCAATATGGCGCTGGAAAGCAACAGTCTGTTATAGTCAACTAGCTAACCAGCTACCTACCTTCAAACTTATTTAATTCAGCATTTATGCGAGCAACTAGACACATTTCAAGTGTCATCCAAGTTTAGCGGTTAAGCTTAGTGTTATTGTTTTAGCGGTTTTAGCCGGGAAAATGAATTACTCTACAAAGGTTGTCCAAGTGACGAATGTGTCTCCGAGCACAACATCCGAGCAGATGAGAATGCTTTTCGGTTTTCTTGGAACCATCGAAGAACTGAAGTTGTTTCCACCAGAGTAAGTTTAACCTTATGTCACGTTAGCTAACAGTTTACTAGGTGATATTAACGCAGCCAGAGAATATGCTTTGGTAGACATGTACTGTTTTGATGCGGTGGAAATGTGAGCCTCTCTTTGCTAACATGTTAGCTAGTTAACCCAAATCCAATCAACGGAGCTTGCATTTGTGTGAAATTAACGTACCCAAGATTACTATTACTTGACTGTAGGTAACAAGTTAAATATGTACAGAAAAGTGACTCTGCTCTATTAACTTCATCAGAATTAGTAAGCATGGACATATTTTTTCAGGTTAAGTATGGGTAAAACAAATAGTCCCTGTTATATTTTAATGTAATTATCCACAATATGGCAACATTTTACTGATTGGAAGCTGACTAGATGTTGCTTCTTAGACTTCCAGACAATGCAATCTGCAGCAGTGAACATACCAAGCCTTGAAATAGTATTCATTGTTCGTACTAATTTTTCTTAGTTTGGCTTGTAACTTAATTTATAGGTGCCTGTAGTAGTGGAGTAATAGCTTATCTTCCTCCCATTTAAAAGGATAGTTCCACAGTTCAGGTAAAAGGCTGAGAAAGTAAAATCAGTGTCCAAAGTCAGTTTTGACGTGAAACTCTTTCGGGAAACTTTAGGTCAAATAATCACATTGTCACAGGATACTGCAGACTCAGTGCAAGGCCAAGAAAAATAGTATCATGAGTAGACTGCATCACATTGTCAAAGCAGAAAATAAGTGCCATGTTTCTGTTGACTATTTTCTTATTCAGCTTTGTTTAATGTAATGCTCATTATTTCCCAATAGTGATTCTCCTATGCCAGTGACATCCCGGGTGTGCTTTGTGAAGTTCCAGGAGCCAGAGTCTGTTGGAGTGTCTCAGCATTTGACTAACACCGTCTTTGTGGACAGAGCACTGATTGTGGTCCCGTTTGCTGAAGGTTGGTGTCATAGTTACCCCCATGTACGAGTGGCCATTGTTGATTGATTGCTGTAATTCTTGAATAGTGGGGTGTCAGTGAGCATCGAAAGGAGTTAAAAGGATTTTCACTATCCCACTGTGGATTGACCAAACAGCTTACATTGGTCAACTTAGTAAGATAATTTTGTGAATGTCACCATTTATGCCACTCTCTCCGGTTGTGTATATCCCATGGAAGAAGTGTTGAAAACAGACCTCTGAACTCAGATTGTTGGTATACTGTGATAGTGCAATCCATATTTTTTTTTACAAGTCAAATTCAACAGTTGTAATAGAATGGATCTAATTTGATTGGGAACATACAGATCAAGCAGTAGGCCCATGTCTCTGCCAAAAGCAATTGTCTGTTATGTGTGCAGAAAGCACAGTATACCAAAGTCTGCTTTACAGACTAGGATTTGTACATTCCCTAGCTGTGGGCGCCGCAGACACTTCAGTTTTCAAAAATAAATTTGTGTAAACACTTAACCATGCATTTTATTTTCTCCCCCATATTGGACTATCCTCTGTTAAACTTCTCTCTGTTATTTGTGTGTGTGTGATTTTTGTAGTGGAGAAGGCAAAAGCAGCCCCCTCGTTGATGGCTGAAAGTGGTCCTCTGCCTGCCAACAGGGGATTGTAGACATTTGCAAAGGCCAGCAAGCATTTCAAGCCCCACCCCTCTCTTTTTGTGTCCTCTATTCTTTCTCTGCCTTGTCTTTCTTTCTTTCTTTCTCATTCTCTCTTTTTTTAGGTATTTTAGTGGATGGTATGGAATAGGTCAGATATCAGAGGCATAGCCTTTGAATATTGCTGAGTCTACATTATTTTGCAACACCCTTAAACGCTGCTCATCCATCCATTTGATGGCTGAAGTCATGTTCCCTAAGAATGCATAATTCGACTGTAGAAATAAATACTTGCAAGGCAATCATTTATTGTGGTCATGTGGCAAAAAGCATAATGGTAATGCAAAAGGCTATGCAGCAAGACTGGGTGTTGATAATCAGACTTGGTTTCAGTACAAATGGTAAGAAGAAGATACACAGCACTCGCCAAATCAGTGTCCAGCTAGATTGCACACACTAACTAGCTGTGAGAGGCATGAGCTCATTTTGGGATGTGACAAGGGGAACACTGGTCGAGGATTCATTTGATTCACATTCCTGCTACTGTTACACCCAAATTATTGTCTCATGTTAATTATATTGCATTTAGTCATCAGTTGTCTTAGATACCCATCCGACATGACACGATGTTAGTGCAATTCTCTCTCTTTAACAGTGGTCTTTTTTGTTGTTGTGTTTTACAGTTCTTTTTCCTGGCTCAGCCAGTCCTGTATACCAGGCCCTGCTGAAAATACCACCCAACAGTTTTGTCTCCTGCAGCAAATTCTCTCTCCAGTGTGCCCTTTTTTTAAATGTTGTCATTGTTGTGTGTCCATATTTAGGCTGTGTCTTTTGTAAAATAATTGTTTCTTTAAGGGTGGATTAATTTTTTGTATTGTTTTGTTTTTTCTTTTGGGGAGATTATTGAGGTGTGAACTGTTTTTCCAATGTGGACCATTATTATATAATCAAAGGGAAATTACAGATAATTACTCTTTGATTGGACATATTGTCAAATTAAATGTCAGCCTTTACATAGTTTAGGTTAAATGCAGTGCAGTGACAGGTAAGGTTATTTGAAAATTAATGTACAGCTGACAATCCACCTACCCTGAATTCTGTAATTGTTATTTAGTGTATACTACTATATCCTCTTGACATTTGTTTTTGGTAAGTAGAAACTGATAGCCTGTATAGTTTTCTTGCCAAATCCCTGAAATTCTCTTTGTTCTGTGTATCTTGATTTTTCTCTGTGTGCTTTTAGTAGCGAAGCCGCCAACGTGAGTCGCTTGTTTCAGTAAACGTCTATATGAAAATTGAGGGCACACCCAACTGGAGAAGCAGCTGTGCTTGCTAACGTTTGGTTCATGACTTAAAAAACATGTTCAGGTGATATATTCTTGGCAGTGTTCATTGGAGTAGTGTGATATATTGGAGCAATAGTTATGCGACTGCATTGATTAAATGAATTAAGGGAACTCTTCTCAGATCTAGAAGGTAACCATGTTGAGATGAATTTAATTTGAAGAAATGAAGTGTGAAGTCTTTTTTCCCAGAATGTCTACTGTGTAGTTAAAGTTTGTGTGAGCATTATCTTCCTTTTCTAATGCCTGTTTTGTTTCCCTGTAGGCTCTATTCCAGATGAGGCTAAAGCTTTGTCACTGCTGGCGCCAGCAAATGCTGTTGCAGGAATTCTGCCAGGAGGAGGACTTCTTCCAACACCCAATCCGATGCCCAATCCACCAGTAAGATTTTAAGTTTATTTGGTACAAATTGTACAAGCAAGAGAAAACATACCAGCTAGTTGTGTCTTTGTACTCATATTGTGGAATCTGATTTGAGAAACTACCATTTTTCTTTAACTGGTACGTCACTTTGTGCTGTTTAATGACACATTTACAATTGTGTGACTTTCTCAAATTAAATGCACAAATGTAAAAACTTAAAGACATATATGTCATACTTTACCAGAAAATGACACTCCATATGAATTGAGATAATTATACTTTGTTCTAACAACCATGATTTGCTTTTGGCATATAAGAGCAGGATCATTGTACTTTTAATTATATGATGTCATGAAATATTGCCTCCCGCCAGCGTGTTGTAGGTGTGCTCTGAGTCTCTTCTCAGTTGGAGGTGGCCTGAACACCTCTAAAGGGAGGCACCCAGTAGGCATCCCAATTAGATGCATTATAGATGCTTGAACCACCTCAACATGGAACATCTTTACTCCCAGCTGCTCTCTACTCTGAGCTCCTCACCTTAACTCTAAGATTGACACCAGCCATCCTGCAAAGGAAGATCATTTCAGCCACTTTTCCCAGAAATTCCATTCTTTAGGATACTACACAAAGCTCATGATCATATGTGAGGTTTTGATCACAGATCGACCAGGCTCAGCTCCCTCTTCACCAAAACGGTCCAGTTTAATGACCACATAACTGTGGCTGCTGCCCCAATCCATCTGTTGATATCCTGCTTCACTTCACTCTAACTCATTAATAAGACCCCAAGATACTTGAACTCCTCCACTTGGGACAGTAACTCACTCCCAACTCGGAAGGGCAATCTACATTTTTCCTACAGAGAACCATGGCCTTAGACTTAGAGGTGTTTACCCACATCCTGACTGCTTCATTCTCTGCTGAGAACCATCCCAGTGCATGCTGGAGGTCACAGCTTGGTGAACTCAGCAGGACCATGTCATCTGCAAAGGGCAGAAACGCAACCCTGAGGTCACCATGTTGGACACCTTCCAATCCCTGACAATGCCTTGAAACCCTGTCCATGAAAATCGTGAAGAGAGTTGGTGAGAGCACAACCTTGGTGCAGCCTAAAATCCATTGGGAATAAGCTTGACTTAGTGTCAAAATTGCAGACATAACTCTTATTCCGGTTATACAGTGATCAAATCGCTTGCAGAAGCGACCCTAGCACCCCACGCTCCTGTAGTATCCCCCACAGGACACCTTGTGACACAGTCATAAGCCATCTCCAGGTATTCAAAGCACATGTAGACCATATTGGGGAACTCCCAACACCTCTTGTATCCATGCTAGGGTAAAGAGTTCGTCTGCTGTTCCCTGGCCAGGACGGAATCCACATAGTTCCTCCTGAATCCAAAGTTTGACAGTCGTGTAGAGTCTTCTTTCCAGCACCCTGGCATAAGCTTTCTCAGGGAGGCTGTGCAGATTGAAATGGCTGACGGTTGACATGCACTCATGTTCTGTGTCTGCATGACAGCAAACAATTCTCCATGCCAGTAGGGGGCAACAATCTCAAAAGCAAACCAAAAGCCATACCACTCTGTTCATATTCCTTTTATGTCAATCAGGAATATGACTAATAAGAAGTTTGAGGAACCACCACTCACTGTATGGGCGCTATCCCCGACACCAGTGCAACATTGAATTGGACTTTAATGTTTTAGCATGAAAGTCCAAATGTTAAAATAGTAATAACACAAATATGAGTGGATATGCATTTGTAAACACTTTTCCAGATAGAACATAGAGACTGTCGTCGATCCTTTACATGTTTTTGCATGTTTATTTGTGTTCCAGATGGGAGGAAACCCTTTTGGTGGTCCCAACATGGATGCTATGGCTGCCTTTGGATTCCCAGGACCCAATATGAATCCCCAGGTGAGAGGTTTTCTGGAATGACAGAATAATAACACTGAGTGCTTTTTGTTTTCTCCTGAAACTGTTTACATCTTCTCACTGTCTCCTTATAGGCTGCAGATCAGCTGTTGAAGTTCATGACAGATCCAAAGTAAGTCACTGTAAATTATCTCTCCAGACCTAAGCAAAACAATAGTCGCATACATTGCCAATACTTAAAATCGAAGTGTTGGTTATAAGTATTTTGTTCTTGAGGTCTACCAAGAAAAGCACTATTCAGACATATAAATAAAAACAAATTAAAGTTTTTCTGAATGTAGTATACCAATAATCTGTAAACCATTTCAGTTAATGTATGGCTCATTGTTCAGGGGTTTTTAATCTCACCACTAGGATTAACAGCTATGAAAAAATGAATACAATTATAGCACTCTTGGGCACATTAAATAAAATTGTCCACCAAATAGCATGTCATATGCAGTAGGTTGTCTTTTAATTAATGTCCCTTTCTTCAGACTGAATCCCATGGCTGCAGGTATGAATATGAATCCAGGCCTGAAGGCTGACTCATCTAATAAAGAGATCGAAGAGGCCATGAAGAGAGTCAGAGAGGCCCAGTCGCTCATCTCTGCTGCCATTGAGCCTGGAAGTGAGTGGACACAGCTTTGGGTGTTTTCCTTTCAAATAAACTGACTTTGCCCTGAAAAAAGGTTATTTGTTTACTTTATCCCTGCCTATGTGCAATGTTAAGTAATCATTTGGTGTAATTCATCTCATTTTTAATCTGGTCTTTATTTTCCTAGTTTGTATCATGCCTATGAGTATATTCTTCGGTCACGCCTATTTAAAGCTATTTAAAGATGTGTAATGACTGAGTGTTACTGAGTAGAAAGGGCATTTTAATCACTCTGCAGACTTGAGAAGTTAATACCCCTGCAGTGAAGAACCTGAGGAAATTTTGATTAGAATTAATCAACAGATGGTAAAAACAGGGAACTAAGCTCTGTGTTAAAAATAACTGAGCTTATCCTTTGAGTTGATTTAATACTGCGTACCTTGGTGATATTAAATGCTTATTTTTGCTATTCTGCAGATAAGGAGAGCAAGAAGAAGCACTCTCGATCCCGATCCAGGTCCAGAAGGAGGAGGTCCAGATCACGTTCCAGACACAGGTGATTTATCTGCTGTTGATAACCACAGTGGTTGAAATGGAGAAGCTTTGTGTACATTGAGAAAGCAGTTAACCGGTCTGTATGGTTGCAGGCGATCCAGGAGCAGATCAAGGCGACGATCGAGCTCCAGAAGCAGGAGGCGCTCAAAGAGTCCACGCAGGAGAAGGTCCCATTCCAGAGACCGAAGACGATCTCGGAGCAAATCCAGGTGGGCACCCTTTAATCTCAGCTGGAATTTTGTTGTGTATTTGCTGGTTTCATAGCCTTATATAAAACACTGTGTACTGAAGAGTGCTGAAGGTGTGACATTACCCCTCTGTGATTTTAAAACATCAAACTTATTCACAGAGATAGAAAAAAAGACGATTCTGGGCGAAGAAGATCCAAAACGCCACCGAAAAGCTACAGCACGACCAGGAGGTCTCGCAGTGTGAGCCGGTGAGTACTATTTGGGTCCTAGGCTGCTCAGGTGGAAGGCAGTTGAGTGTGCCATATGTAACTACACAACATGCATTATTTCCAAAAGCATTAACTTCAGTTTGTGTCCTGTTCTGCTCTACAGGAGACGCAGGAGAAGTCGCAGTGGCAGCCGATCTCCTAGAAAGTCGCCTAAAAGGAGAGGATCCAGGTCTCCATCTCCTCGAAGGTTAGTCTTTTCATTGAAAATACACGTGCAAATCATTATCAGCTTATTACTGCATGTCATCCTGCCATCCTGAGACTGCATAAGTGTTGAAACATTTTTCTGTGTATGGGTATGTCTAAACAAATTCCATTCTTGGGTTATACAACCTGACAAACTAGAATTCTCTTCTCCACATTCTTTAGACACAAAAAAGAGAAGAAGAGGGACAAGGACAGGGAGAGGGACCGCAGGAGTGACAAAGACCGCAGTCGTGAGGAACGGGAGCACTCCACCAGCAAGAAGAAGAGAAGTAAAGACAAAGAAAGAGAGCGGGAGAGGAAATCCGATGGGGACAAAGGAGATGTAAAGGTTGGCATATATTGTGCGTTTTCCCTGTTTTTGAATGTGCTGTTTTGCTGTAAGCCAGGCGGTATGACTGGGGAGCGTACACTTCACAATGTCAGCTGTTATCGCTCTCCTTTACAGATCACCAGGGATTATGATGAAGAGGAGCAAGGCTACGACAGCGAGAAAGAGAGAGAAGACAGGAAGGATTCGGATGACTCTGCCTTGTCCCCCCATTCAGTAGAAGGTAACGGCACAGTGCGACCGATGAAACAGGCTAAGGTTAACGGTGCCGACGATCACCATGAAGAAGACATGGATGTCAGCGACTGAGTGCCATCCTGCTTTGTGCCTCACTTAAATGGGCACCGTACTTCAACCCACATTATCCCTCCATTTTGGTTGTGAACATGTTATGTAATAGAATTTTTCTTTTCTTTTCCCACTTGGGAAAATTTCAAATGTGAAGTGTGCTTGAAACTTATTGATGTTTGCTCATAAAAGCCTAGTCTATTCTTTGGCAGTTGTACAATGCAGGACTGTTGGTTATTTTTGCCTAGGGTTTGCCTGACGATACTGACATTTATCTTCATGTTGCTTTGAAGTACCCATTTCCCCCTGTCCGGCACAAATGTAATCTAGTACAACTGGAAATAGGTTTGCTTTTCCTTACTGAGCTTGTGTTGTCAATTTTTGTCGCCTTTTCACTTACTATATCCCTGTTTTTTGTTGATGTATGTTGAGTATTGTGGTGCAGTTCTGCAACCTTTTGCCCTGCCTTCTTGAAACGCAGTTGCTATATCAAATGCATAATGTCATTTGAAAGTTTGGAATGTTTTATCAGTGATTTCTTTTATATAATAAAATCTATTTGGGGAAACAGTTTTTTGTCCTCATGGTTCGTTGTCTTATGCATGCCACCTCAAGTATATAGAAGCCTCATTTGGAAGTATGTTTTTTTTTTGTTACTTGCACAAAAACAGTTGAAACATGGTGCTGGTGCTTTATTTAAAGGGATGTCAAGTAGGTAAAGTTGCAATACATATTAGTTGAAGCCAGAGGCATCTCAAGGGGTCAAATTATTTCCAATCATGACACATCTCAATGGATCGAATTATTTACCATCATGACAGTTTTGAGATATCCTGCGATATCAACTTCACAGCTTAATTACTCTCCTTGGTTCAAAAAAAGGAAAAAACAAACTGCAAAATGAGAATATATGGACTACTATTAAGGAGAGATCTTGAAATCACAAAGGTATTTGAAAATGTTAGCGTTACAATTTTCAGTTTCTTTTCTTTAGCAGTGTAGATAGCAAGATGTCTGCAGGTATATAACATGTTTGGAGAATATAGCTTATATATGTATAGATGACCCAACAGGCCAATATAGCTATAGCATGCGTTAAATATACTTAATATCAGTGCAGTAATAAACTAGAACATTTTTCCTGATACCCCATCTGGGTTTACATACTCTCTCACACACAAACACACACACAAACAACCCTTGATACAGTACAATTATTCACTCACACACAACATAGAATTCATACCATCATGACAAACAAATGGGAGACAGCCAGGAGGTAACGTGAGCTAACCTGAAAATACAGGACCTTACATCCTGTACTGGAAAAAGGCTTGGTTATCGAACTGTAAGAATGTAGTTTTAGGCCAAACTTTCTCCCAGCTGGTTAAAAAACATTCTTGAGCACTGGAAATGTATTGCTACACAGTGTTACTCCTTTGAGTGTATATTGTACATCATTTAGACATGAATATATTGTTCAGTTCCATCCATGTGACTATATTTCAGACATTTCTTATTTAGTCATTTTTCGTGAATTATTTACAAATGACAATGTCAGTGCAGTTTCAAGAGAACTGTGGTGCAATGAGAAAACAGTGGTCAGTCCTCAGAGAGCAGGAAGTCGACAAGATGTAGTTAATAAAACAGAAAGAGTCCAAGCTGCATCCTCTCTGACAACTTTCACAGAAGACAGCGGCACAGAGCAGTGGATGATGAGCCGTTCAGCTGGTGAACAGCAAGCAAAGTGAAAGATACATTTCATAAAATATGGTATGGCGCACTGTAAGATCTGTTTGCATTGATCTGCTTTGTATCCATCTACAAAATGAACAACTGGTCAAGAGGTCAGTTCCCTTTTTAACAGACCACATATATAGAATTAAAACAACACTGGATTCCTCTTTTTTTTCATATTATGAGCTGGTCATTTCCTCTTACAGAGTACATCTCTGTCAGTTCTATGCAGCTGGGACTTCAAAGTGTTTACAACATGCTAGCTAGGTCAGAGGTCTGGGAAGCGGCTGGGATCTTCTTTGTATTCAGCGGGTATGGAGAAAATGGACTCTTCAAATTCATCGTAGCGGAATTCCTGAAAGGTGACAGTCGCTGTGATGGTGGGGAAGACCGGGATGTCTGAGGAGAAAACAGAGCAGAAAACTTTATTATTTTGCTATCTTCTTCAAGCATGGTCACAAGGAATGCAACTGCACATTCACATCCTGCACATACCGAGTTTGACTGGAAACCCAGGCGGAAGTTTCATCTGGACAAATTCTCTGAGTTTGTTGAAATGCTTGAACGGGGCTATGACCTCCAACACATTTAGTAATCTGAAAGCAAAAGAAAAAAAAAATTAGTCTCAACTATCTTCTTTCACAAACATTAATCACATCCAAATTCAAGCACACACCAGTAACTTTTCAAAAACTCCATAACAAGAACCAAAAATAGTTCCAACTGTAATATGAGTACATGAGTGAAGATCCATGCCTATGAGCCCAATCTGACATGCATATACATGGGTTATGATGGCAGTTTTCACTCCTAGTCCTCAGGACCAAAAGTAATGCTGGTTTTCTATTGTAACAGCTTGTAAATTGCATTCATATGGCATCCCAGGTGTAAAATAGTCTCTTATTAGATGAGTAGAATATAAACCAGTGGGCCTCTGGCTCCCTGAGGACCAGGACTGAAAACCTCTGAGCTATGAGGTCGTAAAATGAATCTTGTTAAGGCACCATACAATTGGATCTGCTAAAAAACAATCTCACTACATTTGCAGCATCGATCCTGTTTTGATGAATAATTAAGTTAAATTTTACATTTTAGGATTATTAACTATGGCATGTGTCATGGTACAAAGCACGACACGAGAAACAAATGAACAAAAACCACATTAAAACACCATCTATAAATAAAGGCGAAGACTTTTATTGCTGGCTCCATTAAGACTCATTCAGCAGAACAGATATAGCAATAAACTATGTAGCAGTAATATTTCTACAGCGCTGTTACTTCTTCCATCACAGGCTTAAAAAAAAAAAAGAAAGAAAGAAGAAAAAAAGCATAGTACTTCATGTAACCCATCAATCACACAGCTCCTCTCCTGCACACTGAGAAGAGTCACTTGCCCTTATCCCCTGCTTTATCATGACACTCTTACAAAAAAATGAAAATGTTCAAACTGTTAGTGAGGTTACCGGAGGGGATTAATAAGATGTCACTCAACACTGCACATGAGAGAAGAGACTGTGGGAGAATTTCATCTTACCCACAAATTTCAAAGACACATGATCTACAAAGCGTGGGAAAAACACAAGGAATGTGTTTTGTATACACAAATTACAGTGTGATGTATGGATGTGCCTTGCAAGCCGAAGCTGACTGGGCAACAAGAGTGCATGACACTGAAATAAAATCTATCAAGCCACTGAGGCACAAACGAGAAAACACAAGTTGGAGCACCATGCAGTGACCTCTGCTCCAAAGGATTGTGATTTACAATTTGTCCATTTATTGATTTGTACACAATTTCATTTCCATCACCAGACTAACAGATCGCTTGTGCAGGCTTCAAACAACCAACGCAGCTGATAGGTGGATGGAGGGGAGTGTGCAAGAAAAAATGTTACTGGAAGAGATGTTCAGTAATGCAAAACAGTGGAACTTTGTTGTCACGTAGTAAAACAGCTGATCTTTTAATTATCTAATCTGTGGCTGTAACATGAAATTGGTGCAACCTAATTGTGTTCACCTAGCCCAGTTGCCTAATTTGAATCATTTCATCTCTACATTGCTACTTTTCCAAGATCCCAAGTGTATCCGAACTTCAACCACGATCAGTGTGTGCAGAGAGCTTTGTAAGTAGATCTAAGGGAAGAGCGGATGTACTTACGACTCAATGCCTAGAGGGAAATCCTGGCTCATGGCTACGGTAGCTTTGAAGTTCTTCTTGCTTTCCTTGCACACAAGCTCTCTTCCAAGATGAGGTGGCCTGAAGGTGGAAAGAGAGGCAGACAAACACACAAAGACATCACTTTTTATAATCCTCGGTGGTTCACATGGATTCAGGACTCAGCATTTATACAGCATTTCTGGTAACCAGCCAGGACACATTTCTAAATATGTCTAAGACTGATGAAACTCCAGAGAAGACAAGATGCCTACTTTCCGTGCTCTGCGTTGATGTACTCTTCCCAAGAAATGGTGTTGGGGGCTGGGGCTGTGAGGGACTGCCTCCTTACAGGCTGGAGACCAAAAAAAAAAAATTCTGTCATCATCATCACCACAGAGTCGTTAAATATTTACCACAAATGGATCAAGCCGAGACACTGAATTCCCTAGTCATAATTTCTCCCAATCCTCCATCTCACCTCGAAGTTCTGTTCGCTGATGCTGCCTCCTTTACTCAAGCTCTCCATGATGGCTTTGTTCCTCAAGATGTCCTCTTCAGTCAGGTGCTCTCGCCGCTTCCGCGACTCCAGCACCAGACCGTTCACTGCATAGAAGTCGGCCAGGAAGTTCCCAACCCGCTCCTGTACAGAAAAACAAGTAGGTGTTACGTTTGGTCATGGTTATCGCACGTCAGAGCAGCAGCTTGTCCAGCTTGTTCAAAGTGCTGCGAGGACTGTAATTAGTGTCAAATAAAGAGACCACGTGACCACAAGAGGCATTTTAACAGTGGTAAGCATTTGAAATCGGAGCTGATTTGCAGATTTTCCTGATCACATTTAAACAGCACAGCTAAGTTGAGCCCTTCAATATATTGCAGACCTGTTGATTCTCCATATGAGCCTGATATCCTTCAGGTTCAAGACTTGAACAGTTCAAAAATGATAATGTATTAACCCCATCATCAGTCAAAATTCAACTGAAGTTCATATGACAACTAAACAAAGTGAGACATTGAGGTGAAGGGCTGTTGGACTTCGGACAATCGTTTGGCTACAAAACACTTGGATTATGATGCACAAAATGTTCTGAGAAATCAGACATATAAATAAAGAATATATAAAGCATATAAAAAGCCCTTTTTGGAACTCTGAACAACCAGGCTACATTCACTTCAGTTGTTGAGAAGAGTTGGAACTGGAGAGGCTTGCTGTGTGTTTGGCTGTTCATATCAATGAACAGCTTAAGAAGCTTTAACTAATGTACTATCATCTTTTAAATCACCACTTAAAACATAACTTCATAGACTTGCTTTTAAACAATGTTTTGATTTTAATCACATTATTTATGAATTTACATTTTTAATCCCTTGTTTTACATCTCCATTTTAGATATTTAACTATTCCCTATTTCACAACTTTTTTGTGAAGTATTGTTTTTTCACAAGAGCTATAAACCTTTTTCACAGCAGCCTTTTTGACCTGAAACAGCAGGTTACACACAGGTGTTACTAATTACACTAATTAAGGTTCTGTTCCATTTAAGTGTAGCAGAGTCTTTCCAGTGGGCCAACAATAGCAGGACCCTGACTCTGTTAGACCTACATGGAACAGAACCTTCTTTAATGTCATTAGTAACACCTGTGCTTGTTCTACTATTTCATGTCAAATTGGCTGCTGTGAAAAAGGTCTATGTAGATACAAATTCGCATCATCACACTAAGTGCAATGAGTGCAACCTTTCGGTCCAATTTAACAATCGTGTGGCAACTTACAGTTTTGTCCTCTCTGAAGAGCCAGCCAATCTGACTGCGGGAGAAAGTGATGGATTTGGTAGACAGCGTGGCAGAGTAGACGTCACTGCTCATCAGAATATCCACCTCTTCTTCAGTCTCCATCTCTGACTCCTATAGGCAAAAAACAAAAACAAAAACAAACAATTAGCCTTTGTTATTTATCATATATATTTAATAAGCGACAAACACGTGATAGAGATACAAAGACATCACTTGCTCACCTCGTGATGTATTCTTTGGTACACTTTTGCTTCATTGTCCAGGACCACGAAAGACTGGGAGGGTGTAGCATCTCCGCTGAAAATGAAGCTGAGATCTCCGCGCTGACATTTCATATCAGTGAAGTCTATCAGAGTTGTGTCGAGTCTAAATCACGAGAGAGGAGGAGGATAAAGGTGAAGATACTCATGTAAAGTATTTTTTAGTTTATCTCAAGTAGCCCTGGGCAATATATTATTATTATATGAGAGTAGCTATAATGTGGAATTGTAATATCTTCATGTGAGATGTTTCTGCCTCGTTTTAAATGCTGCATTACAGTAAAGGCATGCAGTTTTGCCAACTTGTTAGACTGCTATGTTATTTTCCCCTGCCTAAATCCCTTCTGTGTAAATATCTTACACTATTTTCACAATACTGACACTGAGTCATTCGGTCAAAGATATAATGACATATGATTTTGTTCTTATCACCCAGCATTTATCTCACGAAGGCTCTAGATCTGGAAATAGAGCAGCTGCTGATTTAAGCAGTGGGTGAAACAGATCGCTTCTCTGAACAAGTACAACAGTGTGAATTGGTAAACAGCTGCCTTCAACAAATATTTGAACCTTTACCTGATATTGATTCCCTGCTTGTAGATCTTACAAGCATCAGATGGCAGCATCCGGGACAACAAAGGCACTATGACACAGAGGACAGTCTCAATAAATTCAACTGTGACAAGGAAACGAACACTTCATACTGTATGGTGAAATAAAAGGGAAGAGTCTGAACTGTCTAACAAAATTCCTTCAACAAGGCATCAGCAGACCCATGGAGCAACTTTGGAGGACTCAGCAAAATGACTTCAAGTGAATGTAAAGTATGTATGTTTTTTTTTTTTTTTTTTTTTTTTGAAAAAAAAAATTTTTAAAAA
>OMKZ01004035.1:29958-61070 GCA_900302535.1 Neoniphon sammara
TAAAGTAGTTGTTTTTTTTTTTTTTTTTTTTTTTTGGCAACAAACACATTGTGGCAAGATATCAGAATGGTACATTTAGACACTAAAGTGTTGTTTTCTTGGTGTGAAATATTAAAACTCACCCCAGCTCTGAAAATCCCAATGAAGCTCCAGATAAAAGTCACCAAGCTACGGAGAAAAATACAAACAGTTCAAGTTGAAGGATTTGACTGATGCATTATAACCTGATAGGCAAAAGTCAATGCACCAAACCAGGAAGGTTTTCAAGTCAGTTAATCTGCATCAGGAAGAACACATTTACATATTCTGCCACAGTTATAGTGGTGTGATTTGTGAATACAGTATGTGAGGGTCAGTTATGCAAATCAGAGCCTGAGGGGATTTTACAGAAAGGACAGAAAGTTCAGTTGCAGGATTCAAGCAGCCATACGTAAATGATACAAGGTGAGGGCTAAATCCTGGTGTGGCACTGCAGCAACATCCATGGAAATCTGTGTGATCCTCACCTCTCTGAGAGCTTTCAGCAGTTTTGGTCTTTTGTCTGCCACACTCTCTCTGGACTGCTGCTTTAACTTCCGCAGTATCGCTGTGACTGAGGAAATAAAGACAGAAAAACAATGAAACTGATATAATACTTACAACCACTTTGCTTACCTATAGACATGCCATGAGTAGCTGTGCAAAAAAACAAAACACACACACACAATCAACACAGCTGATATATATAATTTCTTTTTTTGCAATACTGCATTGATTCTCCAGCCCCTTGCATTTAAATGTACTCTGCTTCACTTTCAGGTTATGTTTTTGCATCTACATTTTTGTGCACTGTGCTAATTTAATCTAATAAACTGGAGTGGAATTGTTTTGAGTCTGTATATTTTATTAGTCTAATCCGATGTAATGTAACAGGCTATATTTTAAGCTCTATTTATGTGTTTTCAGTCAACTCTGCAGAGTATCGTAATGCATTGTGATGTGTACTGTATTGTGAGGTCCTTGCCAGTACCCAGAAGCCCTCAGTGTTTATCCATCATACTCTGCTGAAGCTATCTTAGTGCTCAAGGAATAATTCATATTACATGCACCAGTTTATGCAATCCTTCACCCCCTGGAATTCTGTCACAGAATGACCGAGAGTAATGCGTAATCACTTCATGATAGTGGACGGACAGCTGTGAGATCATCACACTGAATGACAACTGAGAGCCACATATCTCAGACACACTCCGGGAGGAAAACGTTGGACTGAGAGTGGAAGGGACTGAGAGAAGTGCTGACAGAGCACCCGCTGCAGAGACGGCTCAGCACTGCACACTGCATATGGACGAGGCGTGTAAGAGCTGCTGTCGTGCGACAGTGAAAAGAGAGTGATGAGTGATTACGACGCTGACAACGATCTGCAGTATGCTGCGAAAAAACTGTAAACTACCCATTTAATACAACGTACACATCATTCCCCATGTGCCAATAAGTCCATCTCCCTAACTGACAGCTTTAGCCTCCAGCTGGGTGCTGCACGACAACCATCCAAACATCCAAATGCACCGTTTCACTAGTGTTGTGACTTGTCTTTGCATGTCCTTGCTGACTGTGTGAATGTGGCCAGGCTCCTCTTCGCCTCCCTGCCTCCCCATCACCCCTCACTGTGTGACCTTCCCACAGCTTAACTCCTGGTCCCAGTCCCAAGGCAGCCTGCCTGTCACAGCAGGCGTGGAGAGTGGAGATGCATACTAACAAGGCTGAGGGTCATCATTTCTTTACCTAGCAGATGTCCCAGAATAAATCATAGCAAATGTAAGAGGAGCATGATAATTCAGACTATTAGGTTATCTAGTAAACGTAATAGTGTCAACAATTAGTCAGCTCAGGCACAAAAACTTCCGCCTAAACATTCACAATGGCCTTTATCTTACAGTATCAAAAGAGGAAAGAACTGAAGGTATTCTAGTCTGAGACAGAGAATAAAAGCAGCAATTAGTCACCTAGACGAAATCTACACCACACATCACATCTAAAAATAAAACATACAATAATGAATCCAGCCCTCAGCCAGCAGCTGGTGCCTTTCACATGTCATTCGACTCATTTCATTGGCTGTCAGATCTAAAAGCAGTAGCATCATTAAGCAGGGTAGAGACCCAGTGGTAAGCTCAGGGCTTCCTAACACTAAGCCCTCGTTCAGGCTCTGTTCCAGCCCATCTGGATGACGAGGGCTCAGAGATAATCCCCACCTTTAGCTTTTTAGCTGGACAGACCATCAGAGAGCAATCACAAGCAGTCCTTCGATAAAATAACTCCAAACAAATTCAAACAGTTACAGTTGCAGTTGGCATTTAGCAGACACTTTCATCCAAAGCAACATAGACATAAGAAACAATCAAGGGCAGGACAGGACTAAATTTACTGTGCTTTTATGAAGTATTTAACTACTTTTTCACACTTTGTGGTGTTACAACCTGAATTAAAATTGACTAAATGAGTATTTTAGTCACTGATCCACACAAAATAACCCATAATATCAGAGTGTTTTTACTCATAATTGGTTTTGTTTACAAATTAAAAACGAAAAGCTGAATCATTTAAAGTCAAGTACTCAGCGCTCTTGCAGGGTCACAATTAATTTGCATGTCCTTCAGATGTCTCTACAACTTGATTGGCATCCAACTGTGGCCAATTCAGCTGACTGGATAGGATTTATAATGAAACATGTATATATATTCATTCAGAAAATCTATCCAAAATCCAGAGGTGCCAAGCTTATGCAGTTGTTTACAAGAGGATTCAAAGCTGTAATCACAGGCAGATGTCTAACAAAGTTCTGACTCAGGAAGCTTGTCAGATGTCATTTTTAAATTTGAACATTACTACATCTACAAATATACAACATTATCATTATCATCAGCCCATCATTAAAGAGTATTTTGGATTTAGGCTGCAATACAAATGCAGAACAAGCCAAGGAGGTGAAATACTTTCCGGACCAATGTACCGTCAAGTGGAAAGACAAGTTAGAAACACCTCTACTAATTTGAAGGAATAATATAAACTACAGTCAGAAACATGGACCTGTGTATTCAAAACTCAGTTTTAATATATCCATCTATGAAAACTTGGCATTGATAATTAAAAAAATAAAAAAATAAATAACAATAGGGACTGAACCTTGGCATTATTCAACAGACAGTCAGCACCCTACAGTTTGAAAATGAAATGTTCATATAACTTACTCATTTGTCTGTCACCATAGCTGATGGCTTCTGCTAGAGGGCTCCATCCTTGAGCATTTTTTATCTTCACAGGTGCATTATGGGCAAGAAGTAGGAGTGCACATTCTGAAACAGAAAGCACACACATGCAAGAAAGGCTTTAACTGCACTGTGAAATACAATCACTCAGGAAAGGTTGTTTTATAGATTTGTACTCGCACCTCCATTTTATATTAACTTGTTTTACGTTCTGTATAAAGCTTATTATTGGTTGTAAATAGACTGGCCACTCAGATGCAACTAATTATTGGGTCTTACCCCTGAAACCCTTAAATATTTCACTGTAGTCACTGTTTTGACCAAACAAAGACTCTGACTAAAAGATGCTCATGTTTTAATACACCAGATAACTACAAACTACATGAATTTTACTCTTCCTGTTCTGGATGTTACAGCAGGCTTAAGTCATTCATAAGCTCAGCATCAGCAAAGTTATCAGCAGCTAATACTTAACATCATTCTGTATCTCATGTATTCTGCATCTCATTCAGGATTTCTGCCTCCGGCCAAACTGCCGACATCTTGCATGTTAAAATACTGACACTGCAGAGGTCAGATGGGACAAACTGAGTGCAGCAGAAGCACAGAGGCTGTAACCTCAAGAAGGAAGGAGGATTTACAGAAGGTATACTTTTGTGTATGCCAAAACCACTTCTACTTCAGTCACATTATGACAGATGCAAAGCCGTGTAGCACAGCATATTTAATGTAATTTCCTGAGGTCAAACAGAGACCAGCAGATTAAATGCCTGGTAGATTAAATCTTGTAGGATGAATAAACGAATGAATCCTATGTATAACAAGTGGCTGTTATGTAACTTAATTTTAAAATGTGATATTAATAGGCTGCTTCCAACAAGTTCAAAACATTTGATTGGACATTGACATTGTTCAGCTTTACCTTTGTGGCCCAGCATCACAGCCAGGTGAAGCGGTGTGTTTCCTGAAAAGACAAACAAATTATGAGATGTACTAAATACAAACAAAGCATATTTATAAAACAGATCACCAACAATTTGATGAATGGGGTCAGAGCTACCGAATGTATTAGTAAAGAGATACATTTACATACATTGATACATTAGTAAAGTGAAAAAGTTTAAGTAAGAAAACACCTGACAACTCACCATGTACATCCTTCTGAGAGATACTATGGGTCCTGATGAGAGAAGAAAGCCGACGCACATCGCCCTTGAACACACATTCGTGAACGGGGAACTCCAAGTTCTCATTGGTAAGAATTATTGGGTTCTTGTTGTTATCGTCGACAACTGTGCCAATCGATGAATTGGCATTTATGTTGTTCGCATTGATGTTTGACAGCTGTTGCTGCTGCAGCGCCAAAGGTTTTATTGATTTCTGAAAAGCCTTGTTTGATTTAAAAGTGTTGCTGGTACCGTTAGGGATCGTCCCGTTTGAAGACTCATCGTAAGTGTCCATTATATCTTCATTTTTGTTGGGTTTGTTGTGGTCCTTTCGCATGGTGCGTATCTTCTCCCCTGTCATGACTGAGTATCAGGCTAACTCGTAACTACGTTAAACAGGCTGACAAAGATACCACATAAATGTGGGAGCTGGTAAGCATCAGCAGTATTCGCAGATGTGACTTTAAATTTAGCCAACACACTTCAACTGAACATTGATACCTACTCGTATCTGATTGGTAATCAAATATACACCTGCTGGCTAGCTCCTAACCCAACGTTAGCTGCTAGCAAATGTTAGCCAACAATAAAAATGAATATGGTGGGCGCGGTGTTGAAAACAGAAAATAGTACTACACAATAATAGATCACACTCACACACATTTACCTAATAAACTAAAATTGCAAACGAATAGTAAAAGGTAACATCGTTGTCTCTGCTCTTACTCACTGAATGTAGGCTACGTTTCAAAATGGTACCGATTCCGTTTGCTTTGCGGCAAAATTCAGGCTAATGGTACAAAAAGCCAGCTAACTAGCTAGCCAGCGACGAACACTGGATCTCGCGAGACTACATAACTAACCCTTGTAGGCGCTTAGCCCTCAGCGTTGTCTTACAGTCAGGGCCAGAACATACCACCATTTGAGTGTTATCACATCATCAAACACAGAGGATTAGCACACCCAATCATGTGTCATTTGGCTGCTGAAGAAATGCACAGACTTTGTATAATTGCAAAAACTTGAATTATTCCAAAACCCATGTATGCTTGTGAGGCAGCTGTCTTGACCTTGTACTTTCTTACTTGATTCCAGTGCTTACTAAGGATTGTCAATAATAAATATGATGTTTGAACATGAATAGGCTCATAAGTATGTTTGAACCTAAGACCTCAGACCTCAGACCATATCTAATTGCAAATGACCCTTTCCAAAACCTATGCCACTTTAACTGAGCTGTGGTTGGTCTGTTATGGTGGGAACATAAGAAGGCACTGGTAGACACTGACAGTAAAGCTGGCTGCATATTGTTTCAAAGTCACTGAGTCACAAAGACACACAGAGATATGGGAGGCCCTGACATTCCCTGTGATGCCATTGTAGCAGCACCATGTATTTCCCCCCCACACTGTTGTGATCTATGACTGCAATGTTGGCTTAAATAAAGACATTTATACTACATTTGCAAGTGACAGTGTGTGGAGGCTTTATAGCCTGTGCAGTTTATATTATTGTCAGCACAGCCTGTGTAATGTACTACACCTTCAGTTTTTTTTCTCCTGCAAAAAGTGTGCAGACCAGCCCATATGTATATAGTTGTGCTCTGTTGCATTTCAATAAAGTAATATGTCATGGGTCACAATTTTGCTTTGGTCAGCAAAATGTATCATCACAATGAGCAGGAGCATTGCAGGTAACTTGAACTGTAAACAACAGACAGGATTTTTTTTTTTTTTTTTTTTTTTTTTGCTGGGAATGACTTGTTTTGCAAAGAATTAATGCACTGTGACATTAGTCTTTGCAATGCTGAAAAACAGATTTATGGTGACTTTGCTTGAAGTTTGTCAGCGCCTTAAAGGCTCACTTATCAAGCTTAAGTTAGAGCTAGGCCTTCTGGGTCTGAATGGCACTGACAACTCTTGATTCAGAAGAGTAGAGCAGGCAGGCCCAAAGGCCAACGCTTATGTCGTTGCAAGACAGAGAGCCTGGCTGTAGAAGGAGTTTAGAGAGCCTATATGATGAATGACTTTGGGTGGCATCAAAGAGGTCCTGGCAAACCATTCAGCACCCTAGGAGGCAAAGTTTGGACATTATTCAGGCTGATCTCAGCAGGGGTGGGGAAATGTTGACCTTGACTATGGATATTGTGGGATGGTGGAAGGAATACTTTGAGGAACTCTACACTCAACAGATCCAAAATATTACAGCGTTGACCCCTGAACAGAGGGCATCTGTTCAGGGGTCAATGCTGTAATATGGTGGAGCATGTGAGCCCTTCTCCTTGGCAGAGGTCACTTAGGTAGTGTGAAAGCTAGTGTGAAGGGGGCAAGGTGCCAAGGTGGATGAGATCCATCCTGAAATGCTGCAGGCCCATGGTGTTGCTGGGGTGACATGGCTGACACATTATTCAGTGTCACATAGATTTTGGGAAGAGTGCCTATCAGCCAAAAGTCAAGGGTGCTGGCTCCACTTTTTAAAAGAGCAGACCAGAAGGTGTGCTCTAACTCTGGCCACAGAACAAAACTCAGATTCAGGAGAAAGGATGTGGTGACAAAGTTCAGAAATATAAATGGAATATAAATGTCTTTGCAGATTATGTTGATAATCCTTTTGGCCTCTTCAAAATGTGATCTTTGATGTGTGCAGCAGCCATATTTGTTAAGTGTGATGCAGTTGCAGTGAGGGTCAGCACCTCCAAGACTGAGACTATGGTTACGGTGAATATAGCTGCCACAGGAGTTGGAATTTGGGTTTCTGGGGATCGGATTCACCAGGAGGGGTAAACACAATGCTGCAGCAATGCAGGCATTGTATCAGACTGGTAAAGACAGAGCTAAGCTATGAAGCTCTTAGTTGTTCAGTCTTCATGGTCATGAGGTTTAGGAAGTGAACAAAAGAATCCAATCTGGTCACAAGTGGCCAAATTAAGGTTTCCCTGCAGGGTGGCTGGGCTCAACAGTGAGGACCACAGTGATGTTGTGGACTATAGTAGATCTGCTGATCCTCCCCATAAGGAGGACCCGGAAAAAAATACAGACAAGAAACAGCTGATCGAGCAACTTGAGGATGACCATTAGATTACAGAACATTATGTGCTTTTGGTGGGGCGCACTGTACTCGTCTGAGCACAGGGAGCACTAAGGTCTTGATTGTAAACAGGTTTTGTTTTAACTTTTTAGGATGCAAATATGGGTTTAGAAATATACATTTTGTTTTCACAGGACTTCATATGATTTATATTTGTTTGGGAGGAGCTTTGGAAATAGCTCACACACACACACACACACACACACACACACACACACACACACACACACACAGGTTGCCTGTAAGACAGTATTGAGGGTTTAAACGCCCCAGGAGGCAGCATTACACGGAGTACCACACACCATTGCTCCACTGTGCTCGTGAAATATGTACTGTCACTGTGGGAATGCTTTTATTTATTAAAAAAAAATATATATATAGTTGAACTTAATAAAAAACACATCTCTTCTTCTGTGTCTCTGTTTTAACAACCAGGTAAAATTAAAGCTATAATTTTGACGACCAAAGAACGGGGTCTTTAGTCGCTGCCGTTTACGTCATCTTCATGAGACGTGTTTTTCTCCGCCTTGCAGCAAAGTGTGAATAGCAATCAAGCTACTTTATTTTCAACTATGGCAACCTCTAAAAAGGGGAAGAAGGTGATAAATCAAGATGAGCTTCGTCGTTTAATGAGAGAAAAACAAAGACAAACAGCAGACAAGAAGCGCATCGAGTCTCCTTTCGCCAAATACAACAGTCTCGGCCACCTCAGTTGTGTCTTGTGCAGTGTGCAGGTGAAGTCGGAACTGTTGTGGCAGGCTCATGTTTTGGGAAAACAACACAAGGAGAAAGTTTCCCAGCTGAAAGTGTCGAGTGAAACAGCACAGAGCCAGCCAGTGAAGAGGAAAGCACCGGACCCCGACGACATTAATGGGAAAAGGGCTAAATCCACGCCGGGTGCAAGCCACTCTCTATCAGGGCTGCCAGGAGATTTTTTTGAGAAACCTGGCGATAAGGGAACCGCTCCTGCTCATAAATCTGCAGGGCTTAGTTTGTTGGCTGGAGTTTATGATGAGGATGACGATGAAGATGATGATCAAATGGAAGAAAGCGGTCCTGCAGGAACCACAGGTGCCCCTCCCCAGACGGGTGAATCTGCACCAACAGGACTGCCAGCTGATTTCTTTGACAGCTCCATCCCATCTGCCCCTGCTATCTCCCATTCGGGGTCCATTAACAAAGCAGATATGCCGGAGAAAATCGTAGAAAAGAAGGAAAACACCGCCGAAGCGCTGCCGGAAGGTTTCTTTGACGATCCCGTGAGAGATGCCAAAGTGCGCAACGTGGACGCGCCCAAAGATCTCATGGACAAGGAATGGGAAGAGTTTCAGAAGGAGATGCGTCAGGTGAACACCAAGTCAGAGGCCATCGTGGCCGAAGACGATGAGGAAGGTCGCATTGAGCGTCAAATTGACGAAATTGATGAACAGATTGAATGTTACAGGAGGGTTGAGTTACTGAGAGATAAACGGGATGTGGTGAAGAACAAGCCTCTGCAGAAGAAGACAGAGGATCATGAGGGTTCTGATGCCGGCGCTGAGGGGGAAGAGGAGGATGAAGAACTGCTGCTGGATCTGTTGTCCCGTGACTGGAGGGCTAAAGGGGCACTTGCTTAATTTTCTCCACAGCTTGTAAAATATAAGCCACCAGTGACTGATCAGAAAGTTTGGCCAAATTGTTCATAAAACTTTCTATAAGATTCGTTCTGTACAACAAAAGTGTCAGTTAGCATTTGAGTTTGTTTAAAATTTGTTTTTCTGAGACCTGTCCTTTTTGTATGTTCCAGACTGTGTTCATATAAACTTGTAAAATAGTAAAACACTGGAAGACATATTTTTGTAGATTCACTTTTTGTAAATATCTCTCTTGATTTAAATACCACACAGGCAACAAATCAGATTTTTATTGTATGTTTATTCATTGATGTTCACGCAAAAAAACACATTCATAAAATCCCCAACATCTTAGTGTGGAGCCAAAATTTATGTAGTAATGTCCAAAGCTGCTAAATGTAGAGCTCAAGTAACCATTGTCCTGCAAAACAGTCAAATATGTTAAATTGATAAATTAGATACTTGTCCATGTTACATTAAAAGCAACATGCAAAGCGCAAAAGAATATATATTTTAAAAATGTACAATGTTGAGATTAAGACACTGGAAAGCAAATTTAACAACCCCACCCCTTCACATGATCATCTGTTCATTCCACATTAAAATTATACTAGTTTTTACAGAGTACAGCAATGTTGAGTATAACAAAACTTGTTTAGTAAATACATCATTCTCAAGCCCACAAAAAAAATGGACCAAAAAGAATCAAGTAAAGAGTGATGGTCAGTGCTTCTCATACTACCTGTTACACTGTGAGCTAGGTGTGCCTTCTTCCTCCTACTTTGTGTTGAAAATTACTAATGCAAATTTAAACAAGCAAGTTATAGCTGTGTGTAATGCTTCTGTTATTGCTACATATGCATCATGAGAGTTACCACTTCAAAATTCTTTGTGAATGATTCAAAAAGTGTCCATAGCCCTTCAAATCGTATAGACTTGAAAACTGCATAAACAAAAAACTGGGGGGAAAAAAGAGAAAAGAATGGATAGATGGACTACGTGCATAATTAAAATCAAAATAAAGCAACTAATTGAAGAAGATGAGACATGAAATATACACAAAAACAGAATCAAGTAAGAGAAACATTAGGTTTAGCTTTTTTTAAACGAGCTTAGAAAATAGCATACAAAAGAAGTTCTTACACTGAGGCCCCATAACATATTTCAGTTAAGTAAGGAAAGTGGCTAAAACACAAAACCACACGGAAAATCTGTTTCTAGTAGTCATCTGTAAACATCATTTGTAAAATTGGAACTTGTGTAAATAAGGTTCAGGTGAGCGGTGATGTGGTGGTGGAGATGATGTGGTGGATTTCGCCATAAATAGACTGACAGTCTTGCAGCCATGACCGAAGCTAAATACACATTAAAATGTTACATCAAAATGAGACAGGGATTGGTAAAAACAGGGAAAAAAAAACAATTAGGTGCAAGAAACAGCAAGTCTAGTAATTTTAGATGAGTGTGGAAAATGTTCAAAATTATTCACACTTCTTTTCAATGATTTATTTATAAGCCAGGGGACTTGCTAAAATAAGAAAACTGAAAATTGGGTTTCTCAGCAGTCATTTGAATGAATTATCTCTAAAAATTTAAGGTTGTGTTGAGTGCCTAAGGTTCTGGAGAAATGGAGCAGGAGGGTGAGGATGAGGCATGCCAGTGCCACTGTTCCACAATCAGCATGATAAATATTCAGTTCACAAAAGTGCAGCGATCACTGGGAGGGGGTTGGGCACTCCGATTACCAGACCCCGCTGGCTTTCAATACTGTTCAGTGCTGTCAGTGGCGGCGTGCTCACAAACCTGTGGCAGCTTTGAGCTCTGTCAGTGAGTACCTTTGGTCCCCGTCTCTGTCGTAGCACTGCATGAAGCGGGCACGGGGAAGTGAAGCTCCAAATAGTTCCCTCAAGTCTTGGTAAGTGACTCCGAGCGAATGATGGCCAATGCCTGCTTGCTGGAAGACGTGCTCCAGATCTGTATGTCGGGGAAAAAAACAAACAAAAGTCATGACATTTTATACACAAGGTGATGTACGCAGTAGTCATTCATAAGTTAAGTCCAAGGAATTAATTGCACAATGAGGCCTGTAGATTGATTTCCTCACAAAAGTATTATATTTACTTGTGCATGTTCATATGTATTCTGATATAACAGTATAATACAGTACAGTAATGTTTCACTTGTTGCGCTGTGTGCTATGTAATGAATAATTTTGTGAGGAAGTCAACCTACAGCCCTCTGCATGTGCAAAGAGTTCCATGGACTTCATCAAAATCATTATTCATACAAAAACATAAATGCTCAAAAATATGCCCAACCACCATGCACATAACATCATGTGACATGGCAATGCAAAATTAAAAGAAACTAAAGATATAAATAAAAATTTTAGCTGTGAATTTTAACAAACGTCAATATTCAAAACTGCAGAATAGTCGTGTGCACCTTCCATAGAACTGACACCAGGAAGTGACAACGTCTTTGGGCATCCTTTGCCAGCATTCCTCTTGGAGCGGTTTGGAGACAAAAACTGTGAACGTCTAGTTGTCTCAGAGTCTGTCACTGGGGTGGATGCCTCTGTTGAAAATAAAGAAACAGACATTAAAATGAAGTGTGAGGCGAAAGGAAAAAAAAAAAAATCACTAATGATGTGCCGTACCATGTGCAGCCTCAGGTGTTTCTTCAGCTGTAGCAGCTTCTTTGACTGGCTCGGTTTCTGGATTTCCATCACTAAGCTGCTGTTCGGTTGCCCCCTGTTATAAGTTCAATAGTCAACCTTTAAGAGGCAGGTGCTCATCAAGCAGAAGGCATATAGATTGTAAAATGCCACAAGTGGACTTGTACTTTCCTAGCTGAGCACAGTGCAAAGCATCACCTCTTTCCACAGTATGTGGACAATGAAGTGTGAAGCTTCCTATTACTCACCCCCTGCTTTTTTTCTTGGACAGACTGATGCTCTAATGAGGACATTCTCTCTGAGAGATTGGAGACCGTAGAGAGGAGAATGTGGATCTGCTCATCAGTCCACGTATGGTGCAGCTCCTGGGTCTTGTTAGCCTCGTTTACAGCTTTTCTCAAGTCTGTTAAGTCCTGTGACAACAAAATAAATCCATGTAATGCAGCCTGCAGTACAGTTAGTCTTGTTTTCTCTGTGACTGGACATACGGTTTGTGACAGAGGTACAGACAGACAGGAATTAAATAGCAAATAAAAGGAATACCAGGCTAGCAGACAGCAAATAAATAACAAGAGATGCTCATACTGTGGATTCAAGTTACAAGTAATAAACTAGGCCTAATAGATTTAATTATTTCCACTACCAAACAGCTGTTTTATAGTTTCCATGATATGGATGAAAACAACCACAAGTTAAAGGTCAGAAACTGTACTTTAAAATACAGAGTAATAAGAGTACTGATCCCAGGCAACACTTTATCGCTGTCCACGTACTGTACATTCTGAGCTCACTGTAAAACATACTTCAATGTATGCTGATGCCATGTGTCTCCATGGTGATATTAAATGGGTGAAATTGAGAGTTTTCTTAGAAGTTGTGGCTGATTCTCTATTCCGATCTCACACCCTATTTTACTCATAAAGAATAAAGTAGAGCAAAAATGTCTCCAGTTGTCTCAGATATTTGACCTAGTTTTACTAAGCAAGCTACAACATCTGAGCCCCCAAAAATAGAGTCTGGCACTTGTTTCATGTAATATGAATGAAAACCCAAAACATGGATCCAAAACATGACAGCACCCTTTTAACCCGCTGACTCTTTAAATGTGAGCTTGACAAGAATCGTGAAAACGTGCGTGAGTGAGTGAATGTGTGGGTGCACAAACATAACAGATTCATGTGGCAGTGGCAGAATTTACTGGGGCTTTTTGTTTGGATCCATGGCACAGTGGAGCAGATCTGACCAACTTCTCATCAAAAAAAGGGGCTTATATGAGTAGATTTGTCTCCCTTATTAACAAAACAATACTACTAATAATAATCATCATAATAAAAGGAAATGCTGAGAAATTACGATAGTGAATTTGTGCCCATATCTCAGTTATTCATTCAGGGTGTGATTCAGATCTTCATTTATTCACTATGCACTGGTAATTTGTTTTTAATGAGCATGCCCCGCTCTCTATACGTTCAAACATGAATGGTAAATGTGGGGACAAGAAGTCTCGCACAGTATTTGCCCAGAAGGCAGAGATCTAAATAAAAAAGGATATTTGTCAAACAGAATAGTTAAGCAGACTCAAACTTTTACTCGAGTCCATGAAAAATCCATCAGCCTTGCAAATGTTAAATCCTAAACTGAGGCTTGCACTCCTCTCCATTTTATGAAGGAACACATTTTCTGATTCTTCTGGGATATTCATAAGCTGCCCCAACTATTTTATTGATATTTTAGTAGGGCAAGATACCGATCATAAAATAGCTCTGAGTTGCAGAATTTGTGCAAACTGCACTAGACCCATAATGTGAACTCGATAGTAGTTTTGATACAAGAATCACAGTTAGAAATCCATCCTGCAGTGTAAATTGATGCTCAAATGTACACATTTTTAGCTTTGTATAATAAATGAGTAGTAGGCTACAGTTATTTAACAAGAACAAATGATATAAAAGATGAAAAGTATGTAGAGGATATAAATGCTAAGAGATAAAAAGATACAAAAAACTAAAATATCCTAAAAAAAACATGTGCAAGCAAAGGCACATACAAAGATCTCTGTACGGATATTAAATACGCAAGCCAAAGATTCATATTTGAAGCTGTGGAAAGACATTAATTTCTCTGATTGAACCACGCCATTTTATCTCATTAAACCTAGACATGTTATTAAGCCCATGTATATAACACCATCCCTCCACACACTGCATAAAAATCAAACAACTGCTGATAGAAAATAATGTGATGCTGTCTAGAATTTACCATTGTCTTTTTCAAGTCATCTGTATCTTTCTTCTGATTTTCAAGAGCAGCCTGCATAGTCTTCACATCGTGTTGTACACTTGTTAGTGTGCTGCCAATTGTAGCCACACTCTGGAAAAAAAGAGTGAAAATAAAATATTAAGAGATGTGAGCCCCACATTTGTATCACTCATCACAATTATCATTCACCTCCTGTAGACAATCTTCAATTCTAAAGCACTGGTTAATGTCAACAGTTAATACTTAAACATCATCAGTATTTATTTACTGTACATACCATTGTGAATATAAACATTACATCTTGTGTTCATCACTTTAATGGTGGTAGAAAAATAATATAAGATTGAGATGCACAACTTAAATTAGCAATTGGCAACAAGCAACATTTGAAGTCTTAAGTAAAAGACATTTTTTTCCCTTTTACCTTTTGGAGCTCCTCCACTGTAGTGGGAAGGCTGATTAAATCCGCAGCTGATTTCAAGTTGGCCTTTAAATGGTTAACGGCAGAGTCCAGCAAACTGATCTAAAGGTGTAAAATGTCAAAAATCATTCAGTTGCATGCCTAAGATACAATTAGCAATCTATGTAACCACCTAAATGTATGTATTTTTTCACAATATTCTTTTGAAGTGTTTGATGCAAAGATGAAAGTTTTTTGGAACTTGATTAACCTGTTAAATTCCAATAAATCACCATGTCAGCAAGCCCAGTCATGTCATGACACTGACTGCATTTACATTCTCAGAATAGTTCATTCTTGAACCTGTTACTCAAGTAACCTGTGTTTTGTAGTGACTCAGGGAAAACATCCTAGGTCAGAAAAACAATGTGTAAGCTTGTACTCTAATTCTGAAAAACGATGCGTAAGATGACTGATTTACTTCAATATTTACAGCTTACTGTGGCATTTGAATATTTTACTTTTTTCAGATTTTGTTTTCACCATCTGTGCAAACTCAAACTTGCTCAGTTATGGGTACATTTTGATGTCAACAAACAGCACTGCAGTCAGCAGCACTTACTATTGCTGCTGGAACCATAATTTCTTTACCCTGTATTATTAATGAAAACAGGGGCCCTCAATTACAAGGTATCAAAGGTGCATGCAAACAGTGCACCTGAATGAGAACTTAACCACAGTATAACCAATGTAAACACAGGCAATCATGTTGAACATGATGCTGATACTTTGGTTTTGGATACTTTGGTCTTGATATTCTGGAGAAAAAAGCCTTAAACTGTAAATGTTAAACTGGCTTCAAAAATACAGAATGGTTGTGACAACTTACCTTTCTGTTCATTTCAGTTAGGTTAGACCAGAGTTTGCTCAACCCTTTATCCCCACTTTCAATGTCATCAAGCTCTCTCTGCTTGGTTTTCAGATCCTCACTTAGTTTTGGTATTTCATGGGATGACACTTTCTGGCTGGATTCCACTGTTATAACACAATATGTTAACAACAATGTTAAAGTCAATGGATTGCATAACTGCATATCTGGAACATAAAAAATGAATATAGTCCAAAGGGTAGTCAGCTTTTTATAACCATCATAAAACACTTAATAAACCGATCTATGTGTGAGCGAGAGAGAGAGATAGCGAGAGGGAGTCTTACTTGTGTGCAGCTTTTCTTTCAGTGAATCTAGATCTTCTTTCAGTGCTATCTGCATCCATATGAGTCCAGCACAAGCCATAACACAGGCAGCCAGTATGATAAACAAGAAGAGAGGATAGCAGACATTGCAGCACTGTGTGTAACTTCTCCTGTAAACAGTAAGAAACACGATAACGTTAGACATCAATACTGCGCAACTTCATATATTATTAATAAGAGATATTTTAAGGAGACGTCTTGGTTTCATAGACATTACTAAGATTAGTGATTAACGTTAGATCGATAACTCACTTTCCAAAGGGAGCTACATTGGTCATGTTACTGAACTCATCGTCATCCGAACTTGACTCGGATTCTGAGTCCGGAGGTTCAGTTCGGAGGAGTCGGTGCCCGGACCCCTTTTTGGTCTTCTTCCTTTTATTGTCCCCAAGTCCGATCAAAGCATTGAGCTCCTTCCTCTTCTTCATCTTTTTCTGAGGGGTCAGCGATCCCGCCGAGCCCGACTTAAATCCGACTAAATCCAATGTTTTGTCCAGTTTGGTGGATTTTTTTTGTAGCTAATCGCTTTGCTAGGTTATGAACCACACAACGTTCCTGCGGATAAACACATCTGACGCGCCTGTGGCGACTGCTTTCCCAGCAGTTTATGTGATGGATTGCCTTGTCAGACCTGCTATGAACCAATTTAACAACTGTCCGGCATTTTGTTCAACTCTTACTATCTAACGTTAACTTTAGCTACGCCAGGCAATGCAAATTAGCAGGCAAGCGCGAGTCCAAATGTATGTTAGCTAGCTACCTAGCGCTAGCTTAGCGTTAACACCGGGCCCAGTACCGAGCTAACGCTAGCTAACATGAGCTGGGCAACGACACAGTTTCAGTAAACCGAGTCAAAGAGGTTTAAAGTTACCTACCCCGACGTTCATAACATAAACACTGTCAAAAGTATTTAAATTGCACTACCCTCTCTACCCTAAAACGAAAATGTGTTGTACTGTACGGCTGCTGAGCTATCCGGCTGCCTGATTGTTTTGGCAGGGCGTCCAAGTAACCTCGCATCTGATTGGTGGACTGTACAGCCTACATTCCCCTCAGCGCTGCCCCCGAAAACAAGATGAAACTTCAACGATCCCCGTGGCGATTTTACATCATTGCAACAGTGTTACCGCTCCAAAAATGAGCGTGCCAAGAGTAGGATGTAGGTTGAAAGAGGAAAAAGCTCAGAGAAGAATGTAGCAGTGCAAGGGAAGTAATGACGACGAGCAGCATCCTCTGCGCGAGGCTAAGAATACAAATACAAAGGTGTTTGCAGTGCACGTGCAGGTGCAGGTAATTTCATTTAAATTTAAATTTAATATTGGCTAAATTCCATTTCCACCATTGTAAATATAATCTGTTCAAGCTCAGACTGACTCTATTTAAGAAAGATTTTATATAGGTAGACTCCCCAGCCCTTACACATACTGCATTTTTTAGTCATGCCATAATTGTCAAAATTATATTTTAATGAAACTATGTCTTTTCCTCTTTTAAGGTTGATTGTCATTTACATTCCCCTTGTATGAATTATACTTCTGTTGAACTTGCATTGCACATTGTTTGAGTATGTTTTGTAATTTTGCCCCAAGAAGGCAAAATACTTTTACTCTGCTGTTGGATTACAATAGTCAAGGGAAGCCTCTACAGTGAAGCTAATTTCAAGGTCCAATAAAGAGTAGCCTAATCCAGTAAAAGCCGGTCATCTTTGTTGCTAATATATTTCTGCTAATTTAACTTTTTCACAGTATTTACTTTTCAAGAGCATTATTACGTTTGTCATATCTCCAGGTTAGTTCACAAACCGCTCTCTTTTGTGTTTTGAGCTGCATAATATTTTCATGGATGCTAAAAAAAAACATTTAATTTTTTTGTTTGATTTAGCCTCTCCTGACAAGGGTGTCTGCCAGAAATGCAGCTGACCTGTAGAGCTATTGGTGTGACCCAGCAAGACACATGGGCTGAGAAGAAGCAGGGTAAGTGCACACACGCCTCGAGCTCTTTATCATCTAAAAAGGACTCCCACTGTCTTGCTCTTGGCTTTGCAAATCTGTCCCTTTATGTGCCTTACCCCCCTATTACCACAATTCAATGCTAATACTGATGATGCTGAATGAAAATCATCAGAATACACCAACAAAGGAACTGAGATGCACCCCAACATCTCAGTATGAGTTTAGTTGTTCAACTGCAGGAGAAGAGGCCTACTGCTGATGCTTTATCATTTTTGAAAATTATTTCTCAAGGCAATGGTTGTCAGGTCACAATAATAGCCTGTTGCCACCCACATGAATACTAAGCCAGTTTTATCATAGCTAGATTGATGCGCCAACCTGGCTATTTAAGGGCATTAAACAAAGAGAGACTTGTTGTGGTTGTGAAGCAAATGCCTTGAATCCAGTGGCGTTGTATAGGTAGTAGAGCAGAATTCAATCAGTTACTCATCTCCTCTAAGAACACCTGGTGAGGGGACAAGCATCATGCTGAGGGCCTGTGCAAGCCCCCCAGCATGAGGCTTCAAATCAAAGCGGCGGTGATGTTTCATGTGCTTACTGGAGTCTCAGTTTTTTCATCCTGGGTTAAGACTGAAAGGATGACACTTCAACTTGTGTCTCCTCACATCTGCAGCCATGAGCATAAGGCATTAGCAGTCCATGACTCTGATTACTGTAAAACACTTGTTTTCGCACTTTGTTCACAGCAGGGGTACTCATATTCTCACCAGGAGTGATTCCTGCAACTGTCGGGCACGGAGCTGTCTTGTGTGCTGAGAGAGAATGTAAATAGTGGTGGCATGATAGGAAATACTGAATAAAATTGACTGCTAATTGAAGGCTTTCATCTGACATGACAGACTGTGTGAATACAGATTAACATCGGTTGGAAGCAGGGCTGCTGCTGGAATACCAATTTTTTTTTTCTCCCCAGGCATATTACCATTTATTGTGAATCTGTTAACCATTATGTTGACTGACTCAGCTGATAGACATAAAGATCATCGTGAAATATATGCCCTGCCTTACTGGCTTACAGATGGAATGGCACCCA
Source organism: Neoniphon sammara (assembly GCA_900302535.1). Classification (NCBI taxonomy): domain Eukaryota; kingdom Metazoa; phylum Chordata; class Actinopteri; order Holocentriformes; family Holocentridae; genus Neoniphon; species Neoniphon sammara. The sequence goes on from OMKZ01004035.1 coordinate 48,708, forward strand.
CATGGTATTTTGAACTGTGATACATACTTGAACTTATGAACTTTAGCTGCAAGGATTGCCTGACAACTGCTCTCTGATCTATTACAAAGTTAAAAGCATGCAATTTACATTAAAGGTTAAGCCGTGTATTCTGAATTTATTTATCTTGTTATATAAGTCACATATGTTACATAAGTGTCATCGGGAATTGGAAAAACTGAATCAGATAGTATGCTTTAGGTTTGTAATGAATGTTGATTAGAAATATAGGTGTGGTATAAGTGGGTTTCTATGCATTTGCTTTTCCAGCCCTTTGCTTTACAAACTACAAACAGCCGTCAATGGCTTATTCACTGGCATGATACATGTGCTGCTGCAGATGAGATTCACATGGAAATAACACACAGTTGTGTCATGAGAGCAGAGTGAACCAGTTGTGAAACCTCAGAGTGATCCTGCTAGCATGTATGAATGACCCCATTGCCACATGTCTTCTGTCAATCAGCTCGGCTCGCCGATCCCTCTCAGCCGTCTCACAGTGTACAAAAGGAAATCAGCAGGGGGCAATGTTCTCACATCAAAGACTGACAGACATGAGCATGCAGTATAGATCCTATACTTGAGTCAAGGACAGATAAGCTCACAGTCACTGGCTGGGTTTTATTGAATGGGAGTGGTGCAAACATTGCTCATAGCTCATTACAGTGATCATTGGTGATGTTTTCAGTGCAGTAATATTACACTACGATATCTTGTGCAGAGGCTACTTAATTATAATAGCCTTGTAAACCTAAGCATTTTACAATTTGTTCGACTCAACAATAACAAAGAGCAGCACCCGCATACATAAGCAGTCTATTATGTTTAGGGTGTAAAGAGCAAAATGCATTTGAGATCGTGCAGCCTAATAACAATGGCAACAAATAATAGCATAAATAATTAATGTAAGTGTAACATTCGCCTTTGTGTGTAGCCCTATAGTATTTTCAGCGTATATGCAAAGACAGAAAGTGGTATAATTTGAGGGATATTTGCTGTGCTCATTGTAAGTCGAATATGATAAGGGTGTCAAAATCTATATGGCTGAAATGTAAATGTAAATATATCGGACAGGGACATTCACCCTCTCCCAGAAGAGGTGCCAGAAATCACAGCAATGGCAGTGACACTGGCTATATAGTCCGCAATTGCAGTGATACAGCAAGGGTCTGGTGTAATCTCACATTGATAAAAGGGAATAGATTAATATATTAAGCAAATGAAAGGAGCGAGGGAGGGTAAAACAGAACGAGAGAGTTCTTTGATTCAACTTTGTGTAGAATCCAAAAAATAGGCACAATAAATTTATTTATTTTATTTAACGTGAGTGTTTTTTCTCTCAGGTAGACACATGAAAAGCAATATGGATCCAAACACACTACATGGCAGTCATAAAGCCTCCAGTTGCACTGATTGGTCTCTCAGATGGCACAATACAGCTGGCAGTAAAGCAATTTCAAACACACCACAAAAAAGGACTATCAGACATTTTCAATTTGATGAGATTGAGGACTGGTTTCGCGGACATGAATTAGGTTTGCCAAAGTTCTCTTTTTCACTGGAGTATTAGACAAGGATTAGTCTAATCCATGCCTGTGAAACTGGCCCTTCATTTTCCCTGTTAATGTCTTCACTCCACTAGGTATCTTCTTCAGCGTTGTATTATTTACAAAAGAGGGGGAAAAAAAGACAAAAATTGAGACAATTAAAGTCCACATAATAGCATTTTTTCATTCTTACAATGGTTTTAAGCAGGTTTCTTGATCTGCAGCAAAGAAAATAGAAGGCAGAAGAAGAATAAAGGAGGCACACAAAGGCAGAAGAATTACAGAGAGAAAAGGTTGATACGTAAAGGAAGCCGGAAAACAGAAAATGGGGGTGAGAGGGGTACGGACTGTCTGCAAGGGAAAAATTCATTGATGTTTGCAGATTTGATTAAAACTGTTTATGTGAGTGATTAAAGCATGGCAGAGAGGAAATTGATTTTATTGATGACAGCATATTATCTGGAGATTGTGGTGCAGACAAGATAAGAAGAAAGATCATTTTCCACAACAGTTTTCATGAGGTGGAACAGGGTTTTGGAGATATTTTTCCAAGAAACATGAAAGAGTGGATGATAGGGGTAAACAGTGTAAAACGGAAATAGTGTTCTGGCCTAGATTTCTCTTTCACAGTGGCTATTTTATTAAGTACAGCCAGCTTGCAGCAGGCCATACTCCCCTTACTGTAGCTCATCCGTAACAAGGGCTGATGGGTTTTGTGCTGCAAGATGCAGCTCTGCGGTTGTTTTGCTGTCGCTGTGTTATCAGCAATGGTGTGTTTGTATTTAATGTAGTTTTATTATACAGGGAGACAGGGAATGGTTGTGGCAGTTTTCACATTTGTATCCATATCTCCTGGCTCATTTGAGCTAGATTTTTTCACAATCTGGGATAAACTTCTTACATGTGTCTGTTACTAAATTAAGTTTCAACCTCTCCAGGGCAAATAGGAGGGTAGCTCCATTTCTCTCCCTGCAGAGACAGGGAGAGAAATGCTGTGTTCTACCGCACACCCTGGGATAGTTTTAACGACAGATGAAGTAAAATACAACGTCCTTGGGGAAATGGTTAAACAGAATCGAAAGCATGCTATAGGTATAAAGCTCTTTCTTCTTTATTTGTGCGTGCGTGCACGAGTGTTGGTGTGTAAGTTTAACGCTGACAGCAAACAAATGTAATGTGCACAGAATATGACCTCAGTCTCGAACAGAGCTGTGTGTTTGCGTGCCTGTTCATTTGCGTGTGTGTTAGCTTGGTTAATTTGTGGCGTGTTAGCTCTGTTGCAGCTATCTCCAGCCCTAGCAGCCAGTAAAACTAGTGTAATGTGAGTAAGCAAAGCAAACCACATGGTATTTACCTCCAAAGTCTGCTGATTATGCAAATCAAAGTTTGATCATTCTGACAGCAACACAGGCTGTGCTATACAAAAAAACACATTTAGTGTAAAATACTACTTACTAGTCTCAAAATAAGAATTTTGCCTGCAAAATTGCCAGTTGTATTCACAGCCGCTCACCTTTCCACACATGGGCTTGGGCTTGGAACTGAATTTTTTAATAGAATAGAATAGAATGAAATGGATTAAAATAGAACAGAACAGAATAGAATAGAGATTTATTGTCCACCAGGCTACAAAATTGCCTTTCTCTCATCTGGCAGTTCACTAATAAGTACATTAGAATACAGTGCACAGGGTATTTAATTAAAAAAAAAAAAGGTTAGTGATAGTGCAGGCTAACTGAATTCACATTTAGAGTCACTCAACACATCATTATGACTGACAGTGCAAATAGCAATGCAATATAAAGTTGAAAATTAAATATCTAAGAGTTGAGCAGGCTAACTACAGTTGGGATAAATGACTTCTCACATATTTCCAAGTTCTTTGTTGCCAAAGGTATCCTGCAGCGTCTGCCAGGATATTTTGGCAACAAAGAGCATCTTATCTTGCCTTCTATCTTACTCCTGATTGGAGGAATTGAAAATATTACATCATCTTGATTCTCCCCTAATCCATATACATGTTACGTCGTTGTGTAATTTAAGTCTGAGAATTGATTTATCGTCATCAAGCATACAACATAGAAAACATTTAGTCAAAATGTTAAGGGTAAACACAAATACCTTGAACATTTCATATTGCATTTTAGTGAAAATGTGCATAGAAAAGATGAAGTGGCAACAATTTAGCTGTAATTGCAGTAATTTTGCTGGATGGTAAATAATCACCATTCCTTTTTGTGTGAACAAACTTCAAATGAAAAAATAGATTTTTAGACTTCAGAACATCATCATACTTGCAGGTGTTGGCACAGCAATGTTTGGAGGGGGGAGAAAAAAAAATCACACAGACATTTCAGGCTTCGAGCTCGTACCCAACATCATTACGTTCCATGCTGGATGCTGTGCTGTGGCGTTATTTGTCTGTTTGTGGTCCATCTGTTAGCTTGCACGATTCCCGCTATTCTCCTTCAGTTTCTGCCATCAGTGAGCCGTTTTTGCCCTCAGAGCTGTTGCTGACTGAAAGGTTTTGGGCTGTCCAATGCATGAAAAGCGCAGGAGGGTGGCTGTTTCTCAGATACTGGAACCATCATGCCTGGCAAGGACAATCATAGCACGCTCAATGTCCCTTAATTCCTCAAAGCCTGTCTGCCTGCTTTATACTGCAAACCACAGCCATGTGTGCCTCTGATTCGCTGTCTGTAGAAATGATCCATTTCCATGAATGGTGTAGTGTATCTAATAATATTGCCATTCTCGAGAGTCTAAGCTCCCAAATACTGTGGGTAACAAGAACGTGCCTCAGTTACGAAATAGCAAAGTATAAACATTTTTATAGAGATAACGCCTACAAAAGAAAAGAGAAATTTGTAACTAGCTGTTATGTACAAGCGTAATTCTCAGCAAAGTCCGTGCTGAATGAAATGTGCTTCTTTCTTATGTTAAGGTGCAGGCATTGCTGTTTAGGCCCTTTGTACTTGACTGTATTCATCTACTGTCATGCTGCGGTTGATCTGAGATTCTCTTTGTACTGGATCCTCTCCCCAGCATCTATGATCCCGACGCACCGAGAGAGAAACCTTGACGAGGCGCATGAGAAGAAAACCAGCACATTTGGGTATGACTAAAACCTTCAAAGCATTCTCAGCCAGCCAGATCTTTTGTGATTCAGCCTGAAGTACAGGAAAGCAGCACATGGACAGAGATATGCTATATTTTCGGCATGTGTTATTTGTGTTTCTTTGGGGCCTTGAGGTTCAGGGACTCCCCACAAAATGAACTGCGAGTTTGCAGCCGCCGCCAGAGTACATGTAGTACAGAAATACCTCCTCCTCTAATGAGATCGAGAGGGAAGAAAAATTTTTAAGAGCAGAGGGGAAGTAAGAGGATTAGGGCTGATCTTGTGTGTGCAGCCTCCTACTAAGACAAGTGGTGGGGAGTACCTGTGGATAGCAGGGCAGGAAGCAAAAGGGCTTTTTACAATGGATTGGCAGACTAAGACAAAGGCTAATAATATGATTGGCCGGTGGTTGTGACGTGAAATTTGTGGTAGAAGTGATGGTAGTAATGATGATAATGAAATGAAAGACATAAGTATTGAAGATCATGAACAGTTTGTTGACATATACAGTACGTTGTGTTGACAAGGAGAAATGCAGCCTTTTCTTCTCTATAGTTCCCTTAGATGCAGGTATCTATAGTGGTGGAATGCACATTCTAAAAGCCACTGTCGTTGAGGTTAAATGCAAAAACCTCAAGGCAACTCAGAAAAGCCTTTTGCTGTCACTCACAAGAACAAGTTTATACACTACAGAACAAGATTGAAAGGCTCTTACATATTTGGGGAAGTCTGACATGATTGTATAAGCCAAATCCAAACAAAAATTCGATGCAGTTTTATTCCTTTTTCTTTCCAAAGTACAAGAAAATGCGGCCAAACACCTTGGAGGCAGATGGACTCCTTAGAGCATTCTGAAAATGCACAAAGAGATCTTGCTGAATTTAAAGTAGCTATATACCGTGGGCTGTCATTGTGAAACAAAAATGATTGAGGAAATGTGGTTATCAAAGAAGATTTCATGCAATTAAATATCAATTGCTGGCCTATATGCTTCGCCATGTGCAGAGGATTTACTTGCAGTGCAGTGTTTGGAAATACTGGAATACTTTTCATTAAATATGTGTTTGAATCTGAAGGTTAACATAGTCCATGTTTTGCAATGGAAGTAATTACTAAACTGTGTGGAAAGAATATTGGTTTGCTTTAAAAAGTCTAAAGTAGTACTGGAATAATGCAAAAAAACAAACAAACAAACAAAAAAAAAAAAAATACCCCCACATTGGTCCTATTATCAAAGCAGGTAATAAAAGGTTTGATTGATGAGGACATTGGCAGAGCAAGACCAGTAAAACAGTCTGCTCTCTAGTCATATTTACACATGGTAAATCACTGACAGCAAAGTGACTGATTTTGGCATTTGTGCTGTCTGCAAATATTAATAAGACATAAATAAATAAAATGACGGAAAGAAGATTATTTATGTCTGTAGGGATTTTATGGCAGAATGGCTCTGACATCAGGGATCCAACAAAATGTTGGTTCCCTGATGTCTCACCAGCCTCTATCAGCTTCTTAAGCCATATCAGATGTTTGGGCTTTATTGGGACTAGAAAAACTTATTAGCCTGAGCAGCCACCCTGTTCGATTTATCTGCTGAGGAATAAAGACCCACACAATGCCGAGCTCTGCCTAGTATGATATCTGTTTCTTCCATTCATCAGTCTTCTTTTTTCTCGTATTAAATGGCTATAGTGTTTAGAAATAAAAAGAGAGTGAACTAGTTACAATAGGAGTTAACGTGCATGCTTTTACTAAAATTCTTTTACTATCGTGCATGCTGTATCACAGAGAATTTCTTTTGAACTGCAGAGTCACCTCACAAGTCATTGGGATTAAATAAAAAGATCCAAAGCCGGCCTTAACACAGATGAACTGCTGAAATATGTTGTCTTCAGTCGGTCGAGTGAAAACGCCTTTTAAACAGGGAAAAAGACCGCCATAGTGGCACTGCTCAGTAACTTCATGGGCGTATGTGAGAGAGCGGATGGTTTTCCTGGTATGTACTGAATCCTCAGTGAAAGGGATTATGAGGGAAGGTGGAGCATTTGTGCCATCCAAAGCATGTTTCTTAAATTACGCTTCTTGGGTCATTTCCAAAGGGAAAAGTGGGCCTGCAGCATATCTAATTTGTCTATAATACCAGCAGAAACAGAGAATCTCCTGCTAAGCAGCATCCCAGCTACTGCCTTTGTCTGACACCCTGTTCCTGGAATTGCAGATCTCTGCCAATATCCTGGAGATTGGTGAATCAGAAATAATAAAATAATAATAGTAATAATTAATTCACATGTGTTATTTTATTAATTTATAATTGCTATTGCAATTGCTATATTGCCAATGGTATATAAGGTTGAACAAAAAATCTATTTTCACTGTCACTGTGTGACTATTTTACAAAAAAAATCAATAATAACACTCATAAATAAAGTGATGCATTCATACTGTCTTCAGGCTGTTCTAGGAGTTTAGAAATGTAACTTATTAAATTATAGTTGATTAATAAATCCTGTGCGTTACTAGAATGATCAATGAAACTGTGTACGTCCTTATTGAAGTCGTAAAACTACAGTTAATCAAACTTGGTGAGACAGACAAACAAACTCTGTAATATTCAACAATCCTGTGCAGGTAGCAGCCCAGGACTGTCTGGGCAGCTGCCAGCTTTGAATTTCTGGGTAAATATGAAGCCAGCAGTTTATGAAAAGATGCATCATCAGTACCTGGATAAATAAAGTTAAAAAATAAAAAATAAATACATAAATAAATAAAATTAGAAATCAATATGTATTTTATTTAATCTTTTATTAAATGCTAAAATGAAATTAGAATTCTGAGCCAAGTATAGACTTGTGTATCACATGCAAATTAATTTCAGCATTTGAATTGAATTGCCTTTAGCTAACAACCAAATGCATGGGTATCATCTGGTATATATACAAAGATTGCGAGGTCAGTTTCTCATCTTTGAAGACAGAGGCTTTACATCTGCAAAGTATTTAATTTTCTGTGCTGCATAAAAACACCTTCCCTCAGGTGTTGTGCAAGTCATAAGACTCTGACGCTACACTGGATACATTTCTTTTATTTTCATCAGCATCTGCAGTGAGCATAATGCCCTGGAATCAATCACAAGAAACCTTATTGAGCTCCATAGAAATCTCTGTAATTAACAATAGCACACTGAGAGATGGCAAAGAGATACCATTTCTCTACCTTAAAGTCTCTGGCTTTAAGTTTCATGGTTAACTTATTTATATATTTGCCTAGAAATACAAAGCCAGGCTGATTCAATGTAGCAGTGCTACAAGAATGTAATAAGTTGGCAATATTTTGTGATTTAAAAAAAAACTACTATTTTTATTGCTATTACTGCTACTAACTACTACTGTTAGTTATTACTATTTCTATACTGCACAAAATCTCCATCTTATCAATTGATTTAGTCTCATATTCAGTCTTACAAGCTTGATTTTCTTAAACAAGTGAAAAACTACCAGCGGGAGATAACCCACTTGTTTCCAGTGTTAATCCGCTTGTTTCCAGAATTTTCTTGAATCAAGAGTCATTTTCTCGATACTAGTGGGCTGATCTGCCATATTCTGTCTTGTTTCAAAATATTGATATTTTGAAAATTACTGAATCAAGTGAAACTGAATTGGAAACAAGTGGGATTATCTCATCCCGCTGGCAGATTTTCTCACTTGTTTAAGAAAAACAAGATTTTAAGATTGAGTATAAGACTGATTCACTTGATAGAATGGGGATTTCTTGCAGTGTGCTATTACTATTTCTGTTATTACTTCTGTGCAATGTGACAAACATTTTAGGTGAGTTGAGTCATTTTCTCATCTTCTCAATCTAAGCAAAATGTGCCAAGAAGCGTTTACTGATCAGGTGTTGGTCAGAGCGCTGGATCAGCTGCTTGACTGTTTCAAATTGATTCAAGGTTGAAGGATGGCTGCTAGGCCTAAATTTGAAAAGCTCTCAAAAGTGAGATCTAAGGTTTGTGACTTTTTCATATAAGCTACAGTAGGTCTGCTTTCTATCGCTCAGGGTGATGGATCTCTTACATAAGTCGCTTTTCTTCTCGTGTTGAAAGTTGAGCAGAGATTACAGGCCACACTTCATGTAAACTGACAGGGAAGCAAATGGAATGTCAGACTTTTTACATTTTGTTCAATCTAGCGTAATTATTTTCGACTTAATTTTCTTGCAAATTTCTAATTGTCTCTTCCTCCAAAATTGGCATTGTGGCTCCCAGCAATAACCTCCTTTTAGCCTAAGATGACGGTTAACCTCTGCTGCATGAAAAGGAAAAAAAAAAAAGGTAAAAATACCCCTAGAACATTCTTCTCTTCCTGTTCCCCTTATGTCGTTTTTAATATTTTGCCATCAGGTGCCTCTTGGATTTTTTTTTTATATATAAAGCCCTTCAGATATAGAAAAAAAGAAACTCCTGTTCACTCCAAGCTGAAACAGGCCTAATAAAGTTGGCATATATCCATTGCCAGCCCTCCTGACAGACTTTCTTCTCAGTGTAAAGCCTCTGAATTTGCTTGAGGTCCAGATCTCACTTTCATTGTGATCCACGGCTTTAAATTTAGGTGTTTAGTTACTTTAGCTGATTGTGGAAGTTTTGTTAAATACACCTTGAATATTACACAATCTATAAAAAGTGTTACTAATAATGGCTATTGGATACATTATTATTATTACATTGGAATATAAGAATGACTATCATGTGTAAATCTGTTAATTTGATTGTTTTGGGCTGTTCAAAGCGCTAGCATGCTCTGTCCAACACTGTCACATGGTGTCTCATCCATAACCTTGACAATCTATTAATTTTGGTCAAAAGTGAAGGATTATGTCAATCATTCACATAAGCCCGTCCAGCCTGTGAGTTAATAAGACAGTTGGAGATTTTATCAGTGGTACCAAAAACACAATAATTGTGAATGAAATACTTTTTGACACTCATCTCGTGTTTCAGGCGACCCAGCAGTATGTGGCATAATCCCTGCCTTGCTTACGTCCTTAAACGTCTCGCTGCTGTATAATTCCCAGCGCCGTGTTGCATGTCCTGCTCGTCATGACACAACACATTTGTCAGTTCACACCCTCTAGTTTGTCTCCCCCATCATCCTCTGTTTGGATAAACACTTGAGCACTTAGAAATACAACTGTCACCTCTGTAAGTATGTTGTGGTTTTTGCTCGGCAGCGATGTGCACAGCACTACTTTAAAACCGTTTAGCAAGTCATGGTGTGCTGTAAACTTCTGCCACTGGGAGCCTGTACATGATCAGCATAGGAGGATGAGACAACAGCAGTGTCCAATTGACTGACATTACTGTCAGGTCTCTTGTTAAGACTGTTGGCTATTTAACCGCTATGAGAGCTGGCCATATGTAAAAATCCATATTACTCCCTGGTGTCACCGCATGTCTTGTTCACAGGAGCAAAATTCATATAATGGATGTCTGGTGAGTCTAGGTGACTACTTTATAATTACTGCAGAAATAGCCCCAGGCGGTCAGTTTATTGTATACCATGGAATTCATATTGATAGGTCAATCACCAAAAGTAAAACTGGGATTTCCTGTTGGAAAAGTATGGTGGTGCTGCTGTTCATGAATTGTGGATTTCTAGAGGAGACAGGATTTTGTCACACCGTATGCTGCTTAAAAACAAGAGCTTAAGAAACACAGTCTGCTTGTCGGGGGCAATATAGGATGGAGGGAAATTTGCAGAGATGGAACCCACCGCTTGTGCTAATTCTCGCCACGATGGAAAAATACATATTAAAAGAAAATATGAGCGGTGCCAGTGAGAGAAAACAGCAAAGGAACACATGCTGGTGGGCTTAATTCTATAACACACTCCATAGAGTCTGACAAGAAAACATAATGCCTAATCAGATAATTGGGTCCAGAAATTGACAGAATGAATTACCAGTCTGTTTGTGACACAGCCAATGATAACCGTGCAATTTTGATTTGAATGCATAATAATATTTTCATGAGGGTCTGCAAAGCTCAACTCTGTATCAGATAGTGGGAAGCCGGCGACCCAGAATGCACCATATTACCTGGCACAATAGATAACCCGGGGGAAATATATTCTGTAGAAGTGGCCACTTTCTGCCAACATTAGGTAATAGATATATTTGAGATTTTGGATTTGATTTGGCAAAACCCAACGGTTTCCATTATTGAGAGGTTCATGTGGAATTATGTCTAATGAAACAACTTTACTTTTAACTTTTTACACTTCTGTAATGGTAGTTTTAAAAAACTAATATAAACTAATATAAAACAGACATTTCTTCCACTTCAGCAGTGCTCAAACATATTCTGTTATCAAACTGTGAACAGTGGTTGATGATATACTCTGATATATTGATATTATATTGATATTTTGCAAAGAAATTGGATTTTGGATATCATGATATCATGATATGGCTTTAGTGTTGTCTTTTCCTAATAATTATAGTTATTACAATTATTACACCCTTCGAGCTGTTCTGTTATCTGTCTCTATTGCTTGGTCACCATACCCACATTATTACTGAGTATTAATAAAAATCATCAGTCATCAAAAATCTGAAAATATCTTATCAAAGAACCAATAGCCATCCTTACAATTTCATCACAATATCAATATTGAGGTATTTGGTCAAAGATATTGTGATATTTGATTTTGTCCATACAGCCCAGTTCTATTCCAAAGTTATATCTAAATTATATATAAATTGCTGACTTAAACCTTAATGTCAAATATTTAAAAAAGTGTGATAAAAGCTTTAATCTTTTTGATATTTTAGTAGTAAATAGGCGCAGTAGCTAATAATGGTGTGTTTTATATTCTGCGCTTATTTTGGAAACGAAGCTCTTCATATGATACAGATTTTTCCTTTCTTCTTCGCTGTTTATTAATGAATTATGCTCTATGTAATATTGACAAGGAGAAAAAGGGAGGAAAAAGGGGCTTCATCTGCTGTTATCATTAGATCTGGCAGTGAGGGTTTCACTCAGACTGAGAAGTTGCATCGCTGTGGAAATCTCTAGGCAATACCACTGGGAGAGATTAACCCTGTCCTATGCTGTTTGATGTGGTGGTTTGATGTGCAGTGGCACGGTGAACTGTGCAAAGATACACAAGCCAGTCTCCATGCTAACGTATGGAGTTCAGGCAGGACGGTATATGAAGCATGCACTGTACAGGCCCTCTTCCTAACGGCTTCCAGCCAAGGATGATGTCACTTCTTGCCCTGTAGAGAAGTAATCAGTCTGCCGTGTGCCTGAAGGGCCCCTTAGGAGATATCAGTCTTTGATAGCTGTCTCTATTGCAGCTGATTCAATCTGTAACACCACTTCAGGCCCTCTATGAGCATATAACAAACATACTTAATCATTCCTGCCGTTAGAACTAGACAAAATCATCCATGAAGCTTCCTAGTTGTTGCGCGCTATTAATATCGGAGGAGACAAACTGCAAAGGCTCGCAGGATGTATGATTAAATACATACACATCCCAGAGTGAGAGAGTCTGACCGACACAGAGCATACACAGATTCACACACAAGCGTGCGCACACACACACACACACACACACACACACACACACACACACACAGACACTGCCTGTCCTCATGTGCACTTTACTGTACTTTCTATTG
>OMKZ01004036.1:7958-46794 GCA_900302535.1 Neoniphon sammara
CAGGTAGTTTTGGAACAAAGGAAATTTTTCATCTGTGATATATTGCATCTTGTATTTTTCAGAGAATAAGCAGCAAGACATCACTGTGTTCAGCAAGTTCAGCTAATCAAATTCATTAAATCAGTGAAAGAGACAACCTGAAATCACAAAATGTAAACTTTCCTTTAAAAAAAAAAAAGTATGTTTTTATTAAGATGTGGATATTAGTAGACAGATATGGACAGAAGTTGTGGATGTGCTGTATAAAAGTGCTTTTGTTGTGCTTGAAGCATTTTAAACACAAAAAACCCCCATTATATTTCTTAAAAAAATGTTTTTCGGTTGCAAAAAAACAATTCAAACTTTAAATTTTGATGCTGGCCAAGCAAATTAAAACTCTAAGTCATTACTTCATAGGCTATACAATACTTGGTATTACTGACTTACAAAAATGTATTGCTGTCCGGTGACTGACTAAATTACATCTGTGAACATAGTGCATATACAGTTGACATCCTTGTTTATATTCTGAGACCCCATGGAATGGAAATTAGTGCTAAATTTCTGCCAAAACGCTCTAAGAAGGAAGTATGAGTCATCCAAGTTCAGGTGTTGTGGTGTGTACTGCACTGACAGAGCTGTGCCCTGACTATACCTGAGTACACAGCCTTTAAGAAGTTAGTGGCAAAAATCAAAGTAAGTGATAAAAAAAAAAATAATATTGCTGATGAACAAATTCCATGATAATACTTGCACTGAAGTAGCGGGAGCACTGTGGGTTTTTAAAAATCCTTATCACACCAATCTGAGATCAAGACCTGATAGAGCATACACAAACTATGGAAACATGGTGCCTGCACAGCACCATGTCATAATATTATGCCCCATGTGCAAGACAAGTCATCAAAATGTCATGCTATGCTTGAGAGAAGAAAAAAATATTTAGGTTGCTGTAATATAATAATTCAATATTCACTTCATGGAGTTTCTAACTGTCAGGTATTCTGGAGCTTCAGGGCTCTACAGCACAACTATATTGTCGTTTAAAACATTCGTTTTGCTGTGCAACAGCTTGCAGTGCATTTAAATTTCCAGCTTTAAATGGATAAACACAGGGCCCTTATGTATTTAGTTCACCCCCACTGTACATTCTGTCTCAGTATTACTATGGTCAAACCATTTACTGACTATGGCTTTGAATGAAATTACACAAGTATTGACACAATGGAAAACTATAGCATTATAAGAAACAGAGAAAGAGGTCAGATCATTATTTGGGCGTATTACGTGAGAGGATGTTGCACAACGTTAAAGAGGAATGTGAAATTAAAAAGTGAAATGAAAATGGAAAAGGAAATGAAAATGCTCCTAAATTAATACTGCACAGTTAGAATGTATTTGAGGAGCAAATGGCATTATTTCTGCTCTTCAATGTAGTGCATGTGTACATAACATACATAATGGACAGACGCAAAAAAAGATGGTGCTTGGAAGTTAGTGCCTCTCCCAACATGCAAAACACCACAATGCCCGCAATCATTCTGATTTGCTCTAACTATTTTGCTGCACAGACTGTGGGATTGACTGGGAGGACACCAAGAGGTTCACAGTTTTAAATACATAATATATATATATATATATACCACAATAATCTATATCTAGTAAACCCAAAGAAAGCCAAAAATAACCACAAGAAAAAAACAAGAGAATTGCTTCAGTATATTAGATTTACAGCAATCCACTACAGATATGGCATGAAGATTGCATACAAAAAGTAAAACTATAAGTCATTTAACTGTTAACTCACATTTATGAATTAATTAGAGTTAAAACAAAAAAAAAGAAAAAAAGAAAAAGAAAACAAAGACATTAACGAAGCCATCACATGAATATAGCAATGTATGGTGGCTGGGATTTATCTAATATTTCACCAGTGTTACCTTGAATGCACTGAACTCACTCTATACCATAGGTTGTAAAAATATCCTGAAGCATACCAATGCTGTCGTGAGGGAACTACCCTGAGCAAAACCTTTCTTTCTCATGGCACGATTAAAAATAAAAAGACTTCCTGTAAACATAATGTAAAATGCTCAACTTTTGATGCCATGTAACATATAACCACCATTCATCACTTACACACTTACACCCCATTTGCAAAAGAGACACTGGATTCCTGATTGATACTCTCTTTGACCTCCATGGGGAGTGAGTCAAAGAGGTGGTCTTCCACAATTAGGCAGTTTCTGCGGAGGAGGCAACACTGACCGAGCTGAGCTGGGAGGCGGTCCAGACAATTTCCTTTAAGTTCGAGATGTGTCAGCTGCGCTAGTTGGCCGATTTTCTCAGGAAGTGAAGAGATGCAGTTGTGGCCGAGACATAATGTCCTCAGTTTGGTGCACTTGAACAGTTGCTTGGGCACCGTCTCCACTTTGTTGCCTGTAATGGCAAAATGTTGGAGGTTCTGCAAAAACCCTACTTCCAGTGGTATTATCACTATTGAGTTATGGCTAACATCGAGGTACCTCAGCTTGAGGAGGGTGAATAATGATGAGGGCAGAGACTCAAGCTTGTTGTGTGACAGGTAAAGTGACTCCAGGTTTTTGACATGGCTTATTGACAGTGGAATGGAGATGATCTTATTGTGCCAAAGTTTGAGGCAAGTCAGTCTCTTGAGGTGCTGAAAGCTGATGATCTCTTCAATGGTGCGAATGTTATTGGACTTTAGGTCAAGCTCCTGCAGGTTGGTCAAACTGAAGATGGCATGAGGGATTCGCTCCAGTTCACAATTATGAAGCTCCAGCTCTGCAAGATTCATCATTTTCTTCAAACTATTGAGTACCAAGAGTTTTGTCCCATCATTATGAACAACCAACTTGATCAGATGTGGAGAGAGATCGGTTATGTTTGTAGGGATCTTTGTCAGGTTGCTTTTGAGATGCAAAATCTTCAAGTGCCTGAGGTCTCTGAGAGACTCAAGTCCAATCATTTTGTTGTTTTCCGAGTTCAGATTACCAACTAAGTAGAGTTCCCTTAAATTTTTCAACAAGTAAACCCAGGTAGGGATCTCAGCAACATCGGTAAATTTAACATGAAGGCACCGCAGGTGGTCACGAAGAAAAATGAAAGCAGTCTGCTCAACTTTGGCTGGGCAGTGATAGAAGTGCAGCTCTTGGAGGTTTATCATTTGCGAAATCTTAGCTGTTATCCTGGCCTCGGGAATCAGTTCTAGTTTAAGGATTTCCAAATCAGTGAGATCAAACACAGCATCCGGCACTCCTGACAGCATAAAAAGATGAAGCTCCAACTTTTCTTGCGGATTGCGCGTTACATGCTGACGCAGCTTCTCAAAGGTCCACTCGTGGTTGAGGCTAATCTCCCGCAGTTTGTTTTCACTAACCTCAGAGAGAAAAACGCCAAAACGCTTTGAGTACAGCTGGTCATACTGATCAACCATGTGGAGGAGAAAAGCAAAGTCATTCTTAACATCAGGGATATCACTGAAGCTGCTCTCCTCTCTGACTTTTTCAAAGGAATACTCTTTAAGAGGTCGCCGGAAAAGCCAGAACAGTGTGTATATACAGACTATGCCATAAACACATATAATAGCAATATAGCTGATGAGGAGTTTCTTTAACATGAATGCCATGTTATGAGTACAATGGAACTTAGCATACCCTGTCAAATGTTTTATTTCAGGCTCGCATACATGGTCGAAATCTATAGCAGCAACAAATGTCATTGTGTAGCACAGGATCAAAATGAATTTCACTGTTTTGATCACTGTTTGAAC
Organism: Neoniphon sammara; assembly: GCA_900302535.1. Taxonomy (NCBI): domain Eukaryota; kingdom Metazoa; phylum Chordata; class Actinopteri; order Holocentriformes; family Holocentridae; genus Neoniphon; species Neoniphon sammara. Next base: position 11,731 of record OMKZ01004036.1, read on the forward strand.
AACATAAAGTTTGTAAATCAAGTCGCTGTCTTCCACATGGGCACGGAATTTCCTTACTTTCTCAAACAAGGCTTTTGCTTGCTCGCCGTCTTTCTTGTCCAGTATGGTCATGGATGGAACTTCAATCACGAGCTTTTCAGCAGAAAACTTGACTGCAGATTTTGCCAGCATTGGAGCCGACTGGTTTGGGCTTCCCTCTTCGCTGCTCGTTGAAAAATGCTTTGGAAGGGAGGGGGCACCAGCCAGCCTCTGCTTGTTCTCCTCTGAGTCCTCACATGCAGTCTCAGACAGTGCTTTTGTGGTCCACGGTGATTCAAAGCATTTTCCAAGTATTGAAACAAAATGTTCTATTTTGGAGCTTGTCTTTGGGTATTTGAACCAGAAGTTGCTACTGACCATTAATACAATAGTGTGAATTAGAGCAAGGTATGGGAAATATTTGGAATACCAAGGAAGGGCAACATGGTAGCACATCTGGTTGACAAAAACATACTGCTGAAAATCCAACTTGGTCCTGACACCCGTTGGGTAAGGCTGCCCGACAGTACCTGACTGTGGGAAGTGAATTTTATGGGTGATGCTATCAGGAAGGCCTTGAGCCATTAGGGGAGCAGCGTCGAGCCTGATGCTGCTGTCGTCATCCCATGAGCCAGCGGCTCCCTCTGCTGGACGGTGTCCTGAGAAGCCCCCCTGCTCCTCCGGCTGCTCCAGGATGGGAAGACAAACCACTTGGTCTTTAGTTAACTGCATTGTTCCAGCAAATATCGCCAGCATCAGCATAACAACACCAAGATAATCCATGAAGACATCCCACCATGGTTTCAGTATTCGATAAGTTGGCTGGATATCGTTCAGGGAGGCTACTTCTGTGAGAGTGAACATTCCTGCAACAAAATTTCAAATAAATTAGACATGAAGACATGTGTATTACGAACCATTCCCTGTCACGTTTCCTAAACTGTAACCTTTTTCAGGGGTGTGTCATGGACAGCCATATTTTGGACTGCTAGCTGCAGTTAGATCACTATTGCCAAGTTATTATAAGCGACTTGGGGCCTGTTTCTCTTTTGAGCCACTTGAAAAAAGTCAGAGTCAGTGGTTACATTTTTTTGGGCATGTTTTAATTGGTTGAAAATCTGATTCATTTTGCACATTTCTCTCCTTCCACTGACCCAGACACAATACCTGCCTCACATGCAATATTATTATTTTTTCAAAAATCAATAGTGTAATGACTGAATAACAACAGCAAGGAAATTACAACCATTGAAAGAGAAAATGTGAAATTAAAATAAGGATTGTATTTTACTCTATTATTGCAAGTTAGTCTATTATCTAAAACTATCATAAGTGCAGTCCAAATGCTTAAGAAGTAATGATTACATGATTCAAAACATGTGTAGCACTAGAACCTTAACCTGAAATAGGCTATAACAGCTGCATAAAATTATAGGAAATAATGTATCAGTATTGTCTTTTTGAAAATCTGAATACAGGACATACTTGAGCATGTTATGGAAGACAAGGCTTATTGTGTCTTACTGTGTCTCATGAGTGTTGGCAACACTGAATTACATATACGCGCTGCATTATGCGTCGCCTCTATGCATCTAACTACTGTGGCCTCAGTCTCAGTTTGACTTGTCAAACATAGTATTAAATGAATGGAGTTAATTTGCATGGAGCCCCCACACCCCACCCCCATACATACACACATACCACTCACAGCAACAAACACAATGGGAAACTATGTGAACGTTATTTTGTCGACGATTTCATTGAGTGTAAATACTGCGTGATTGTAAATGTTTACTTCTGAAATCCATGCATAACCCCATCCCTCAATATAGAGCCAGTCCGGAGTATTAACTACAGGTTAACTAAATATAATATAGTAATAAAATAAAATAAGGTAGAATAAAATAAACAAAATGTGATCTTTCTTTGACTGCGATTGCAGCGATGAAACTATTTGCACATAATTGTTAGAAGAGTGAACATCACTGGATTTTCAATAGGGCTGCAAAGCAGGTTGAAACCGGCTGCAGCAGCACCAAGACACATCCATGGACAGACAACAGGAGGTGGTTTTCTCCATGCAGCCTTTTAACGCAACACTGAAACCTGGGCTCAGTTCAACATGACCAATTCAGATTACACTGCACTTCTGGCAAATTTATCGATGTTCTGCCTATTCCCTTTCATTTGCACTCCGCCTTGTAGCCTTGTAGCCACGCATATGAACAATTTTTGGGCCAGAGTGCAGTCAGGGTTTGCAGACCTTGACTAGCCTAGCTGACGACCTGCACACAAACGCGCAGATACGCACCTTCTGTTGGTTTGATCCAGTTAAGTTGATACCGGTACCAAACAACGCGTCTTCTTACATCCCATGTTTCGATACGGTAGCGAAGTCGTGCATTGTCCGCATCAGTTCAACCGTGGGCCTAATGGCCAGGCTGGTAAGCTGCTTAGCTGACTTCCCCCACTTCCCTTCAGATGGTCGGGTCCTCTGCCTCTGACTGGCGACAAAGCGGCTGTACCAGCTGCTGCACAGAGCATAGCATACACTTGCACTTAGTCTGCATTCATTTAGGCTTTATAGTCTGATTTGAGATGGCAAATATTTGCACTGAAGGCCATGGTCTCCTAAGACAATAGAATTTATAAATGTGATATGAAAAAACAGACTTAACTTAAAAATCCATTTGCGTAATAACAGCGATAATAATCAGCCATATTCTTCACCACTATCATCAACCTCCTCAGTCAGAAAGTGATGTTTTTTTCCTCAGGCAGCTTTTTCAAGGCTACAATAACAGAGACTTTTGGAATACAAACCAGTTGTTTTTATTGCTCATCAACATGAAAAAAGGTTTATAAAAATACATTTTGTAATACACATTTCTTATATACATTTCAAGAGCTGATGAGTAATACCAGCATGATTTAATATTTTAATATACTGTCCCATAAATATAATCTATTTATATCTATTATAGTTATAGTATAGTTATAATCTATTATAATTTTGGGATTCCCCCATGCTGTCCATAATGAATGTGAACTGCAAGTCTCTACTATTCCTATTATCTCTAAGGAAAACAAGGGGTTTTATAAAGGTAAATCAATCTGTGCCATACAGCAGTGGGCTAGTGCCCAATACTTCACTGAGGTTCTCATTTTAGATTTGCATTCAAAAATCATTCAAATATCGGTGACAGTATCAGTGACGGTAAATGTGCTTTAACAAAAACTTGTGCCTTAATAGTGTGATAAAAGTTAATAACAGTGCCTGAAAAAGAGCAAGCATCCTCAAGATGCAGACAGCCACAGTGAATGTTCTTTTCTCCTCCATCAAGTAAACTTGAACAGAGTCACAACTTTCTTAACAGTCATCCAAAAACAAGAAGGTAGTGTAATACTTAAGTATAATAATATACTACTGTAAAGCATACGTTTTAGCATACGCTATGTTTAGTTGACAAACTGAACAGTTGGCACTTTGGGTACAATAAGGCATCTTACTCTGCCTTCATTTGGTCCCTGATATCTGAAGGCAATGTTTCAAACAGTGCATCTTCCACGATAAGGCCACTGCGTTTCAAGGCCCGACAGCAGCCAAGCTCTGGTGGCAGGACCTCAAAATGATTGCCTTTGAGCTCCAAGTGCGTCAGTAGAACCAGATAGGAAATTTTTGGTGAGATTATGGACAGTGTATTCTTCCCAAGCTTTAGTGTTTTGAGCTTTTTACAAAAAAAGAGCTCATCCGGTAGATTTTCAATTTTGTTGCATGTGACAGAGAAGTACTGAAGACTCTGAAGGACTCCAATCTCTGGGGGAATGAATCGGATGTCATTGTTGGACAGGTCCAGGTAGCGCAGCTTGTTGCATAAGAACAGGTGTGAAGGCAATATCTCAATCTTGTTGTGGCTGAAGTAGAGACGCTCTAGGCTGCCAAGCTTTTTGATATGCTCTGGAATATACATGATGCTGTTGTACCAAAGTTTGAGGCAGGTGAGTTTCCGGAGATGCTGGAAGCTAACAATCTCCTCTATGGAGCGAAGGTTGTTCTCCTTAAGGTCAAGCTCTTGCAAGTTTGTGAGACTGAAGACTGCGTGTGGAATGCGCTCCAAATCACAACGCATTAGCTCCAGTTCTGTCAGATTGGTCATCTTTTTGAGGTTGTTGAGCATAACTAGTTTAGTGCCATCATTGTATATGTACAACCGCTGCAAATGGCTTGAAACATCCACAATAGACTGTGGGATCTTGGTCAAATTACTCTTCAAGGAGAGAGTTTTCAAACACTTTAGCTCACGCAGTGACTCGAGAACTATATTCTTGGAGGCATCAGGACTTAGTGATCCTGTGAGATAGAGCTCCTCCAAGTTTCGCAGGCCATACAGCCAGTTTGGAAGCTCTCTGCTATCATCAAACTTCACACGAAGGACTTTCAGGTTCTCTTTGAGGAAGGAGGTAGCTGTTGTGTGCAACTTTAAAGAGCACTGGTAAAGAGACAGCTCCTGAAGGTCTTCAAGCTGAGAGATAGAGGCAGGAATAGTGACATTGTTGATGATCTCCAACTTGAGTGACTGAAGCTCTGTCACTTCAAAGATGGTGTCTGGTAGTCCAGACAGCATAAAAAGCTGAAGCTCAAGTCTGTTGTTAGCATTAGTCTGCAGTCTCTGACGTAACTTCTCTGCAGTCCACTCATTGTTGAGGTTGAGCTGCTTCAGTTTGTTCTCGCTGACCTCTGATAGAAAAACTGCAAACCTTTTAGAGTACAAAGGGTCATACTGATCAATCATGTGTAGCATGAAAGCAAAGTCATTCTTGACATCTGGGATGTCATTGATGCCTGTTTCCTGTCGCACGTACTCAAAGGAGTACTCTTTCAGCGAGCGGTAAAACAGCCAGTAGGAGGTGTAAAGGCTTATTAATCCGTAGACAGCCACAAAGCACAGGTAACAGTAAGAGAGCTTGGAGAACAGATGAGCCATGGTGTGATTACATGAGAAGTGCTTATAGCCTGTCATGTCCTGGATGTCAACATTGCAAGTTACTGTAATCTGCACTTCAGACACTAGAACACTGTTGTACGCAATGATCAGAAGAAATTTCAGCACCTTGAAGACAGTCTGGCGAACATACATGATATAGAGCATGTCCCCCTCTTCAACATGCAAACGGAACTTCTTTACCTTCTCAAAAAGAGCTTTAGCTTGTTCTCCCTCTTTTTTATCAAGAGCACTTGCTGTTGGCTTGTCAACTACGATCTTTTCCGGGATAGACCGGAGGGACTGTGTCTTCTCCAAATTGCCTTCTCCAGGAGGGACATTGATATTGGACCGGTTGGTGCTGCTCTTTTTATTGTCCTTTTCTTCAGGATTTTCTCCGGACACCTCTGACAAGGCGCGCGTGGTCCATGGAGAGTCAAAGCACTTGCCAAGGATGGAAATAAAATGCTCTATTTTGGAACTAGAGCCAGGGAATTTGAACCAGAAGTTGCTACACACCATAAAAATTAGAGTGTGTATGAGCACTAGATAAGGAAAGTACTTTGCATACCAATGGAGAGCCTTCTCATAACACATTTGATTGATGAAACTGTACTGTTGAAGATCCAGATCAGTTTTCAAGCCTTTCATTTCTTTTGGCAGAGCTGAATAATGGGACTGCAAGGGTAGCAATGACTCCAGTTCAGGTTTACTTCTGTTTTCTGAAGACATGTTTTGGTCTGGCGATGACATTCTTTGGGGAAGGCATATGATTTTGTCTTGCATTACCTAAAATGAGATAAAAACACAAAGAAGGTCAGATTTAAAACAAAAAGACATTCAAATATTGGGAGGCAATCAGCCACAAGATGGCATCAGAAAACAACTAATGTCTTATGTGTAATGTGTTTAGTGGTAATGTAAACAATAAAGTTAAACAGTTGATTCAATGTGAAATGCTATTACTTGATATAAAATGGTTAGTTTAACTGTGGCATGCTTGAGGGAGACATTTTGTGTACTTAGCTACACTACACTCAACTCAGCATTTTATATTATGCATTGTTCTGAAACTGACATTTTTTTAAACGAAATAGCAATTGAAATATACAGTATTTTACTTAACGGTATAAAAGTTACTTTGAGTCATGCTTCAAATCCACAATGTGACAAAGTCTTTTTCTTCTGGCAAATGGCATTATTAACTGAGGGAGAGGTAATGCAATTGTGCTGCAGCACATCAATGATTGAAAATGCAAAGTCAGGACTGCTGAGGTATGAAGAGCAGATCAGCATATTTTTTACACAACTATGGCTCTCTTTGTGTCTCTTCTGTTACGTCCAATTGAAGGGACATTTCAAAACTGCTGAAAAAAAAACTACAGCTGGTGCAGTACAAGTTCGCTCTTTAATTCCAGGAACTACACTAATTGTACCAATAACAGTATACTTATCATGTTCCAATTCATCACATAAACTTCTCAGTTATCAGATGGCTAGTATATCTAATTTGCCATTCTATTTACTAACTGTTAAATCATTTCCAAACACTGGTATAATGAGAGTAAACCCTAAGGGAAAACAAAGGATATTTGCACCCAGATAAAATATCCTGTTAATAATTGTTTTTTTCTAAATTCTTTTGGTATGATTTCCAGGATTTACACTACAGAGCTCTGCAGCAGCCAAAAACATTCCATTTGCACGCAGTGAAGGAAGTGAATTGACAAGCCACTCGTGTTTGGAATCTGATGTTTACTAAAAGGGGCTGGGTGGCTGAAAGTTTCCACTGGTAAACTCCTGCTGCACTGAATGCTTCCTTTGCTCCACACAGTCCTGGTTGTGTGTAGGGACTAAGGCGGTAAGCAGGTCCTAGCTGGTGTCAGAGGACAGAGCAGTAATTGCAATGATAAATCTGATGCTCCATCAATGAACTTTCACTAGGTTCAAAGAAACAAATACATTTTCAATTCTGGGGAAAAATAGTAGCTTTACTGCTTCGAACCCAGAGGCATTTTACATTTCCTTTTCCATTAGATTAGGCATATTAACCAATATATTTTCATTACCACTTCTCTTCTTCTCTTCTGAGGTGTTTAGAGTGAAAATATATACAAAAGGTTTACAAAAAACAAAAAAACAAAAGAAAGTAATGGGTGAATTGTTTATATCACAAACCATTACAAAAAGTTATGCTCATTGGCATGTTAAGGGAGTTCAATTATGTTCAAATATCAGATCTCCACTGTTAGCACCACGTTTATAAAACAAAAAAGCACTAAATGGTTTATAGTTATGGTTCCATCCATCAGGAATTAGAACAAAGTATATTTCCACTCGCTTGCTTATCTAGAAACAAACAGCAGCCTGTTCACTTGATGTATCCTCCAAAGTAGAGGCAGCTTGGATGGGGTAGTGCTACTGACCTGGAGGGTACATCCAAAGACACCAATCATGAGCATGACTACAGACAGATAGTCGGTGAACACGTCCCACCACGGCTTCAGCACTCGCAACGCTGGCTGCTGCTCAGAGAACTGCCGGAATTCCGTCACAGGAATCATGGTGCCTGTATGGGAGAAAGATTGCAGAGTCAGGCCACATAATAATAATAACTTTATTTATATTGACTGTCTGTCAACAAGATGGGAAAAATAGTTTGGCATTAGAGGGGCGAAACATGGCATCACCAATTCACAATCTCAAGGAAATTGGTCTGACCTACGTCTGCAAAGTGAGTACTCCTAAAGCCAGCAGGGCCACCCAAGTTCAAGCCCCTATGCAGGCATCAGTCCTGATGAGGTGTCCTTGAGCAACATGCTACATCCCTACTAGTTCCTGCATAGGTTGAGGGTACAATTTCAGCTCTCATTTGACAAATGCAAGTAAAGAGTTTCTTTAATATGGTCAATAAAGTATCTTATTATTAATGTTCATAATTAATTGTATGATTACTAGTACCAGCAGTAGCAGTAGTAGTAATAGTAGTAGTAGTAGTGGTGGTGGTGATACTACTATGGACAACTACTGGACTGAAACAGAGATAGATATAGACATAATAATTACAATCACCCAACCTGCCCTGGTAATATTTATACTGTCTGGAAAATTCTTTAGACTGGAGTTTCTTTTTGTTGTTAAAATACTTGAAAAACATAGTTTCACACCCTACCGCTTCAAATAGATATATGCTAATTATCTCTTATTTATCTGTAAATTCATTCACCATGACAACAAAGAATGAACATGCATTTATCCTTCCTTGAGGAACCTATTTCTCAAAATAATAAAACAAAAAACAAAAAAAGCTCTTTTTGGCACAGTAGTCTATAATAGAATCAGTCCACATTATAAACAACAAACATTACAATTCAGAATATCAGAGAAATGAAAGGATTCAATTTGCCCTTTAATTCTGCTTCAAGTCATCCTATCATCCTATTACCCCAGCTAACCTCCTTGGTGACATTTTTTCTTGTTCTGAGCCTCAAAAGTTAACCTTGATCCCACTAACCTAAAAAATACAGACCCATATCAAATCTGCAATGACTGTGGCCTACACAGGCAAGCCCCTTCATGGTTTGTTATCCAACAAACAACAATTTGTCCAGTATGATGAATGTGAGCCTACTGCAGTTGCAAACAGAGAGATACAGGGTTCAGCCATTGGTGGATTACTCTTATCATTAAGCATGCTAGCTGCTAGCAAATATCACCAGAAAGCATCCTAGAGATTAACACTCTTATGCAAACGAACCAGTTCTACAACTTCATTAATATGATAATCAAACATGTTTCCCCTCCAGAGTATTGTGTCTCAGAAATGAAAGACCGACCATTCATACACCATAACTCTAAAGATGGACGTGCCCTTCTCCTTGATCAGTCAGCCTGTTTCCTTAGCCTTTATTATTAACTTTTTGTCCTTTAACAATTAATGGTCATTGTCATCATCATGTTAACACTGTCTGGTATGACTGCTCACTCAGTATATGGTCCCTATATTAGCTCCTTATTCAATACTACATTAACTTTTAAGCAGCCTAATTCTCATCACATATGAAACACCATGACTTACACTAGCTTATAAACAGGATTACATTACATTACACATTACACAAGTACTATCCTATACATACAGGACACTCAAACTGTGAGACTGGGTGCTATTCACTATTCACCATCTCCCCCAGTATATCACTGCTTGCAGCAAAACCTTCTTATTTAGAGCACCATACCCCTGCAGAAGTGTTTTTCTCTATAAAACCTCATTCTTAAATCAAGATTCAAAATTATACAAGGTTCTCTTTTCCCTCTCTTTCTGTAGGACCTCATTGGCACAGACTCAGTGGAAAACAGACTCTCTATGTCACCTCAAGGACTGCCCACTATTTGGTGTAGTTATGGAGCTGCATGTGGACTGACAAAAAAGATCAGTGTTACTGTGGTTGAGGCAGCTCTCAACTCTCTCCGTTACTTACGTACATTATAGCTGGTCTACAGTAGAGTCTATAACTGCTGATCCCTTGTATAAAAAAGCTAACAGTGAAACCTGCCATTTTCAACATCACAGCAGTAGCATGAACACCAGCAGTGTATCCCTGTTATATACAATGACTCATCACTTAAATTTACTGATTCTGCTTTATACACTCTGTCCTCATGGTCACCTTTTGCAGTTTGCTTGCTAGTGCTGCAGGTATCTTGTTTCCAATATCTGTAGGCAATCCAAGCAGGAGGCTGACTGCACTGTCATTCAAACTCAAAAGGCCTCTTAAATGAAAATACTTTATGTGCATTGACAGTATCTCATTAAAAATATATATTAAGCATGACTTAATCAAATACTATCCACTGAAGTGTTTAGTATCATCTACAGCTCCATAGTGTCAGAGAAAGCTGTATTGTTAATAGCTGACCATACATCCACATTTGCAATTTTGTCCATTACATTATAAATCTTAGCCATTTTTCATGGGGTTTTCTGTTACACTGATGAAGCATTTTTGTGCAAGTGGAGAGGACTGATATTTTTTTGTCCCTTTAGGTTTGTGACACAAAATTGCTTAATGACTCTACCATTTGAGTGTCATTACACTAACTCCAGCAGGAAGAATGGAGGACAATTATTCAGGGGATGTTTACACAAATCGTCTACTGATGGCTGACTTTAACATTTCACATAACTGAGCATTTATGCTATGCAAACGAAAAAATGAGAAGTTGGTTAACATGAGTGTATTGTACACTGTCTGCAATTCGAACTGTCTTGAGGTACATTATTTTTTTTCTTTCCACTGGATGAGTCAGCCACCACTGAACTGACCAGGCCTTATCCCTGTCACTTCCTGACAGGAAATTTTGCTAATCTCAGATATCCAAAAACAGACCATTCATGTTTGGAACACACCCAATAGAAAATCCTGTCTAAAATCCTGTCTCATTAAGTTTATGGAGAAAAACTTGACAGCGTTATAAGAAAAAATACATGGAATTAACGGGATACACTTTTTAAGATTTTTCTATTCTTTATTTATATATTTATTTATTTGTTTGTTTGTTTATTCATTTTTGTGAAACAGAAAAACTCAAATATAGACACAGTAACTGTGTTTTATCCCATGATTAGTAGGCTATAGCCAACTTACTGCCTAGCCCATCATAGGCGATCCGGTAGAGCTCTTGAGTTTCCCCCGAAAACAGTGAGGATACATTGAAGGTGCACTCTACCATCGTAGGCGCTTTAACAATGAGTCAGTGAACAACACCTAAGCAAATGAATCCAATCCAAAATTCAATTATTGTATATGGCGACCCGTATTATGACGCCTCTGGTAACAATTAGACTAACGTTATTATCTTAGTTGACAGAAGCGAGTAGTTTAACATTTCAGCTCCGCGAGTGTAGGGCAACCCATACTGTCTGACCACTGAACGCTACAGCTTTCAACAAGAAGGTCAAGATCTTAATAGTGACATACAAATGATTTACCTTACGCTAGAGATCAGCCGGAGTTGTAAATCTTAGCGGTCAGTTTTCAGGCGGTGGGATTTTAGATCATGATGTCCCTATACGGTCTCTTCTTTTCCGTTATGTCCGTCAGCCTTCCTGGATCCTTGATCGGACTAACGCTAGCATGTTCGCCAGAAGGGCGTGGACTTCTGCTCTGGACCAAAGGAGAAACTTTTTTCAGTTTGTGATGATGTAAAGTTATATGGTCTTACCCCCATTTTTTCTAAGGACAAAAGATCCCCCCCAACTTGCAGCACCCCCAACACTGCCAAAGTCGTGACTGTGGCAGAGCTTAGTAAGGAAGGGAATGAGTAAATAAGTAAATAAATGAACAAAAAACAACCAAAATAATGAGATCTGAGATAAAATTATGATTATTGTTGTTGTTGTTGTTGTTATTATTATTATTATAGTAGTAGTAGTAGTAGTAGTAGTAGTAGTAGTAGTAGTAGTGGTGGTGGTGGCAATAATACTAATAATAATAACAATAATAATAATACTCTCAAATATAATTTATATACTTATTTGTTTACTTATCATCATCATCATCATCATCATCATCATCATCACATTCTCATATAGGACTTCTGATGATGTTTTAATGCTAATGATCAATCAGCATTATGGTGTGTTTGGATTATGAGCATGCTGAACAGTTACGCAGAATAATTCAGTTCAGCTTTCTTTATACCATCAGCAGGGCTGCTGTTTTTATTCTTGGAATAAAAACAGCAGCCCCGCCCCCCTTTCCATTTTGCCAGTGTGCTCCTCTTCCCTCTGAAATATCCTTTATTACATTTTGGAGGAACCAGTACTCCATTAGATAGGAAGGCATTCAGACTGTTTGGAGCAGTGTACAGTTGGTTGGCTCCTGCAAATGTCTGAGCATAGTTTAACAAACTGTTATGTTTGGGGAACAGCAGTTTCTTTCATTTGATCATTTCCTATGGCAGCTGCTCAATGTTAAAAGACTTTTTCATAGGCCAAATGTACTGTAACGCTGATGTAAAACTGTTGATTTTCACAGGGAAATTGTCTTTTCCTTGGTCCCTCCACAAGGAAATGAGAACACTGGGTCGCCAGTGTGGCTGGCAGGGATCGTTGTCCTGTTTAGGGACACTTCAGCAGAGCAGATGTTTGCTGACACAGCCACTTCAGCCTGGATCCTCCTGCTGAGAGTCAGTATTCCTGCTCAGTACACCACTCTGCAGCTTCCACCAGGCTGCAGCCCCTATTTATTGACCAAGGAGCTGGCAGGATTTCAAATGTGCTCTTTTCAATTAACAGCATTTAGTTCCTTTGGGATTGTGCCCAGCAACTATGGCAGGAAGAGAATAAAGGTTCTTACAAACAATGCAGGCCACATTCAAGATGTTGAGCCTCCTTGAGGTTTACAGTTTGACTGGTGATAGAAGACAGTTGTGACCAAGGTCCAGAACATAGAGCACATTGGACAGAATAAATGGGGGCTCGTATCTGGCTGGCAAAGCAGTCACTACATGAAGTTCTTTTAGATTTTCCAGTGCTACAGTGTGGATTGGGCCATTGTGTTTCAGCCTCAGAAAGTGTAACAAATATAATCCCAGTGGTCTTGAGTTTGTTTCCTGAGTTTTATGCCTTTATTGTCTGGGTAAGTATTGTCTAGGTCTCTGGAGGGAGGACAGGGAAGTTGAAATCACTTTGGTTTGTGCAGGAATACCACACATGAGAGATGACACTTTAATGTTCTTGAGCTTAGGTAAGCCAAAACTAAAGGTAGTAATATAGTAACAAAATATATTTACATGTAAATTAACTTCATTCTGGTTAAACTAACTCAACATTCATCAATACCTCTGCTCAGTGTGTAACATATATCTCCTGGATCCTTGAATTCTTTGAGAGAAATGCAAGCACCACAAAGTCTGCACTGACAGGACAATGTTCCAGCCTTAACACACTTTCAGATTTCTAAATTGTGACCTTCTTTGAAAGCTTTGCATCATCAGCTGTCAGTTTGAGAATATCAGTGTGCCAAGGAATAGTTTGTATCATAGGGGAGGAAGCAGTCTAGAAAGTAGTTTGTATCAAAATGAAAGAACGTGGCAAACCAGATGTATTGTTCATATGATAGTGCATCCAGACAAATATTTCTGAAGGTCCAGTTTGTGCATCAACATTTAGAGGTATTGGAACTAAGCACCATTCAGAAGTGAAACCAAAACTGTGGTACAAGGGGCTGCAAAAATCATTATAAATTGTTTGACATGAGACTCAAACAATCTTATGATGGGTAATCTGCAAAGTTTCTACAAGTATCCACAATTATGAGCACCGTCATAAACACCACATTGGACAGCAATGACTGAAAACCACTGTGGCTGAAAAATTGCAAAATCATTTAGTTTTCCTTCTGGCAATATTTCAGCTGCTCACACCAAACACAACTGTGTGGCTTTAATTGAAATTCATGGCTTTATCAGTTTGTGGAATTTAAATAGTTCCATGACTAATTTTTTTTTTCTTGAATTATTTGCTTAATGAATCATTAGGCAAAGGCCTCATGGTTTAATTCAGTTAACTGACTCGGGGTTATACCAAGACAGATGGATTAGTCATATCACACATAGCCAGCATTTTCATCATCAAGATATTCTTGCCAGACAGCCTGTCTGTTTCAATTACTGTAATTTGTTGAGTGGGTCTACACCAAAAAGTCTTTATAATTCATAAATGATCTGTTTTTGCCCTCTTGGACAAGCTCTGGCTAGATGAATCTTTGCCATCTTTTAATTCACTTATTAAGGCCTACAGTTTTCTACAAAGACACATTTATGCAATGATGTTTACACACTATTTCTATTTTACTGCTGTCCCTGTCTTTTCCTGAGTAATTGTGCTTCTGTGTCTTTAGTTTATCTGGTTTGTGAAGCATTATGTCATGCTCACAGTGACCAGCAGGAACAGACCCCTCAAAACCACACACTACTGCTAGGATCAGTGGACTTTCCCAACTTCACAGACATCAACATCAATGCTGTAGCACATAAAGTACTCACTTTAGCACAAGACCATAAACATGCCTTCAGGTTGTCCTATCTATCTATCTATCTATCTATCTATCTATCTATCTATCTATCTATCTGTCTATCTTTCTGTCTGTCTGTCTGTCTGTCTGTCTGTCAAAGCATGTTGATGTCATTTTGTCAGCCATAAAGCTATTAGCTTTTAGTTACATATATGCCAGGGGGGAAAAAATAGCTTAGCACCATAAAACCAAGTGAGCTGTTCCATTAACAATATCATTACTGTGCTTACAACAAAGAGGGGAAGTATGCTAATGCCACTATAACTGACCAAATATAACTCACTTATCTAATGACAATGCATGTACAGGGTAATATATTTGCTATAGCCTTCACACAGTAGAAAGAATATCACACTGGCTGATTTAACTATATATAGCTAAATGTCAACTAAATTGGTAAATTTCACAACTAGTGGGGTAGTCACTGAAGTAGGCCTAACAAAAAGAAACACACACATGGTTCAGTCCAAGAGAGTTGGGTTTGTCCATACTTTTTTTTTTTTTTTGTAACTAGTTAGAATATGTTGCCTTTTTATTTATCACATATCCTATCTAGTTATGTTGGTAGTTGTTCAACATATTGCAGTATGACCTGTAGAAACAAGCATTATCATCAAAGGTGATATTGTACCATAGTCTAATGTTTGGACCGTGTGTGTATAAAATTGTATAATTGTATAAACGTGATTAAACAGAAGATTTGTGGGGGGGAAATGCCAGTTCAGTATCGTCAGAGACATTCATCCCATCAGTCATTCAAGAACCCAGGAAGCCAAGGTGAAAAAGACTACATTGTCTTCTAATATGTCTTCTTACTGTAAATACTGTATGAGGCAACTTCAGTTTTACATGCCAGTTTTTGAATTTTGCAGAGAATATACAGTTTTTATGATAGGATACCTGGATATTTTTTTTAATATTGTTTGCATGTTTCCACTTTTGCAAAGTAAATTAATTTGGATATTTTTATTTATTTTTTTATTTTTATTTTTTTTTATTTTGAACATTTAATATTCCACTAGTATGGAATGGTCAAAATTACTGTTACTGTTGTTACTGTTAATATTATCTGTAAGAGTATATTTTCACCCACTGGCAGACTAACTGGCGGAGAGGAATTTCAAACATTGACATTTTTAAAGTCAAATGTGTAAGATGTAATCAAAAACAGAGACTGACTTGTGATCTTTTACATTTTATTAGCAACTTTGTGGCCGCCACTCGTCGCTTTGCAGTGACAACGACAATGTTCTGTCTTCCTGGTGGACAATACCAGCGAATGTGAGAAATGAGATTTCAGTTATGAGACATTGTAGTGTCACCGGTGAGGGTCACACAACTGGAGACTGTAAAAATAAGGAACATTACCTTATGAGGACATTTTGTGATTTGTGTTTTTGTGATTTACTCTGACAGCAGTTTTCAGCTACAAAGGACATCATCCATCTCAGAATTGCAGCTTTTTAGTTGCAGAACACACGTCATGCAGATGAAACACTTTATTGGATACATCAGAATACACAAACACGGTGAGAGGTCGCCTATTCCATTTCCTTAACCTGGTTGGACAGGGTTGAGGGTGGGGCTATCGGGGTGTGTTTGATGTTGTGGGTCAATACAGAATCAGTGTGATTGTACGATTTGATAGCTAAAACTGCACAGTATGATTTTAAGACGCGCCTCACTGTGAAATTCAGCTCATCCTTCCTAAAATAACGGACCTTTCTGTCGGGGAAAAAAAAAAAGCTGACTCACGTGATCCCCCTCGGGGCATTGCTGCTTTCAAGAGCTCCTCGCAAACTTGTAGAACCAGGTTTTAAACCTTAGCAAAAGTAGTTCAGTGGTAGTTGTTGTTCTGTGCTTTACCAGCACAATAAAAAGAAGAAATCAGGCATATACCTTAAGTGAAATTAATTTAGTTAAACAAATGCGTGATAGAAGATACATTCAACAATATAGGGCAGAATAATTCACTATTGTTTATAGTATTTCAGACTCATGTTGTGATGATGTTGTGATTTGGGGGATATTAGGACACAATTCTACTGTCTAATATGGCGATATGCTCATTTAAACATTCTGAGAAAACTATTCATCAAACAGTTAAAATAGCATATACATTTTGGCATTTTCTTTGCCACCACACTTAACATTACCATTCGATTCTGTGCAATGGGATTGATGGGATCATTCATTTAGTTATAAACGCGATTTTGCATACACAAGTGATATCATGATTTGGTCACTCAGGTATTAGAAAATTCCAGCAGCTACCACGCCGTTGTGGCGGTCATCTGTGTGCTATGCACTTGTTATTACAGTATTTCCGACAGCAAGTGAAGGGAGCATTATATTCCAACACACTACTGTCGTCTCCTCCTCCCGCATTTCGCCGACCTGTCTCCATCCTACTGGAAGAAGTAAGTTCGGTGTGCAGATCAGAGTGCCGTAACTTCTGTCACTGAATGGTACGTGTTAGTAAAGTGCTGGTGGCGACTGTTATCGCTGTATCCACGTCAAATTAAAGCTAACCAAGCAGCTAGCGCAGTGTGGCAAGGTTACAACTCCACAACCGACTACAGTTGCTACGAGCTAACGATAGCTAGCTAGAAAATGCCAATCTGGTGTTTGGTGGGAAACCTCATGAATTTCTACGCCGTGTTCCAGTCAAGCCCTCTTCGGGTGCATAGCAGGGTGTCAGAAAGTGAGTGTTATTCAGTGTTTCGATACGTAAAGGGTTAATTTCAATGACTGGCAAGGTTTTTATTAATTGTCAACCAAATTTTGCTGCTAGCTCACTACTTCCATCTACTGCTGTTAGCAATGCACGCTGCCAATTCAGTTTGAAAGGCATGATACGCCGTTGAATTAACGACAAAGCACGAATCTTAATTATTTTGATGATTTAGTACTTTTGAAATTATGAATTACACAATAATTTTGACTTTGAAATACGTTTTGCCCGCTGAACGACCTCAACAAAATTGTCTTGCACTCACTCATAAACTTGTTGATTATTGAGGCATGAAGTCGGTCTGCACTTTTTAAGCACCTGTTTTCTTTATGTCAAGGTCTTATACAAGGTTGGTGTCTCTGTGCTTGTGTTAGGCAAAAATTCTCCAGTCCATGAGGGGCTGGGACAACACCATAGGATTGCCCTCATACAACCTGTCTCATGGCAGGGACCCCAAAATAAACATAAGTCTATAGACTCCCTGTTTGAGTTGCTTAACTTTCTCTACTGTACTGCAAGTGAGCATACAGTAGTAGTTAATTTGAAAACTAGTCATCATGATACATTCTGCCGCTGTCTAGTCAAATAAATAATAGTGAAAATAAACTGTCCTTCATCTTGGTAGGAACCACCATAGGGTCAGGATTTTAAGGTCAGGGTAGCTTTTCACTGAATAATCAATTCTCATACTGTTCCAGATGCAGTACACCACCAGTTAGCATAGTAGGTGATTGTAAACAAAGCTGTACAGTTTTTATTTTATTCCTGATCTTTCTGTTTCCACACAGCATGAACATATCACGGCAAATCCTGAATTCCTACAAGTTTTTATGCCATTCCATTCGGGAAAACTGTACAAGAAAGTTTTGTTCTTCACAGGTAAGTTCAGCTCCAGCATTCTGCTTAACATTTGGGCGGTGACACAAACCTACAAACCTGTATGGGGCATAGTGTAAATTGCAGCTCTCCCAATTAGCAACAGGTAAAAAAGACATCCACAGGCTCAAATATTTAGTTTTTAACCAAATGAATTATTTTTTCTTTATTTTAGGTCATGATCACATGGGACTAGTTTTTGAATGCATCTGTGAATTTTTTGAGTTATTTTAAGTGGTTTTCAGTGGAGATGTGTGTCTCCTCTAAACAATTTACATTTTGTTTTGGTGGGCTGCCCTGGCTGCTCTAAACTGAACGTGTCAACTTGAGCTGCGTCACACATTAGTCAGCACTGCATACGTTTTCCCAGGGAGTCATGCTAAATTTAATTCTATACTGTGTGGAATGGGCTCCTCACTCTTTTCTGAAAGGGCAAGCAGAGCCATCGCTAACTCTCTCTTAGCCACTTTTATTACAGACATCTTTATACCATTTTTTTACCTCAGGTTAGCTAGCTAACACTGTTTTGTCTTAATACATAATTTACTTTGAAGAAAGACAGAAAAGATTGGGAAAAGAGAGAGGATGACATGTGGCAAAGGAGTGGCAAACAAGTTGGTCAGCTGAGCCATTAAGATGTCCAACGAATCCTAATTAGATATTTATACAGTAATGAGAATGATGTAACATTCTCTCTGCCCTTTGAACTTTGCTCTCTGTTCATCACAGCACCTTCTGTTTGAGCAGAAGAATTATGTGTACTTTTAGACTGCTGCCACAAATAAGTGTGCCAAGGTGGGAGGAGGTTGGAGAGAAAACCACAATGTTGCTGTAACTAACTGCTGAACAAAATAGTTAATCCACGCATTGACAACCACTTCCATTTGAAATCACCAAGGCACTTCTTAGTATGTGAAAGTCCAGCGCACCAGCCTCCAGCTGGTTGATGCTTGTTTCACCTCCTGGTGGAGCACACACTGATCTCCCTCATGAAGGGCTCTTGCTTGTCTGTGAAGCATGCATACTTAGGGACTCAACTGTGCCACACACAGCTGGACACACAGAGCCCAGCTCTTACAGGTGTTCCACCCAAATTCAAGTTAAAGTTTATTCACAGCCCAAAATGACTGTTTACAGTATTAAAGGGGTTTACAGGATCACAAGTTTAAAAGAAAGCACCCAAGCACCTAGTAAGAAGTTTAATTAGTTGTAATGTTCCTGTGTTTTGATATTGCAGTGTACAATGACATCACGGCATAAACACTCAAAAAGAATTGAGGGACTGGACAAGAATGTTTGGTAAGTGCAAGGTTAAATGTTAAATTGTATATTTAACATATAAACAACAAGATAGGAGTATTGATCGCAGACTATTGACCAGGTTCCACTTCTCCATTATCGTCTCCATGATGTGAAAGTCTGCCAAGGGCAAAGTAAGACTGTTAACCTGGGTGTAGTCCTTCATCCTTGATACATTGAGATTTTGGATTTATTTATCTTTAGTGGATACTTTTTGCAGGTCTGAGGTAAATTCATTGCACACTTTAGGCTGCACTGGATGTCAAATAATAGAAGCCCAGTAAAATATAACTATATTGAATAACTTGAAATTACATAAAAATATAACCTTGCTCATTTTTAAAAGGAAGTATTACCTACCCTTGACAGATTGAGAGATTCAGAGCAGGTATCACATTGAAAACTAGATAATCTTGGTTGTCCAGGTTGTAGAAAATTGCCTGTGCTTGAAACAGAAGAAATTTGAATTTTAAAATTTTGTCAAAAACTATAATAGGTAAAGTTGAGTGGTCACAAGGCGGAAGCATTGTGCAGTTACTTTTTATTGCACAGCATGAAGAACACAGTCTATGTTGTTCAGACAAGAGACAATGATTTATTCCTCTGCAGGGTGGCATTCACTTCAGTGGCAGCAGACCCAACCATTGTCAACCTGGGCCAAGGCTATCCAGACATTCCTCCACCTTCTTATGTGACAGAGGCGCTGGCAAAGGCTGCATCAGTGGACAGAATGAATCAGTACACAAGAGGCTTTGTAAGACTTACTCACTGTAGTACCACTCACTCATGATAAACTGCTATCAAAAAAGACAAATGTTTCCAGCATAGATCACACGGAAAACCTGGATGCCCCAGCATATTCAGCCCAAAGACACTAGAGTGCTTACATTGAATTAAGCCAATATTTATTTATGAAAATGTTGCGGAGTGCAGTTTTAATACTTGGCATGGCACAGTATACCTCCACCCATTATATTGAAACACAGAAATGTTTCAGTATTGATTATGTAGTGGAAAATGTAGTATGACAGTTAAAGTTTTAATCACATTAAAATAATTCACAAATTATTTTTTTAAACATGTTTCATATGCAAATCATGAGTGAACTGGGGAAAGTGGTAGCTGATCAGGGGTTTTCCTGTGATAAATCAGGCAGCAGAGTGACCTAGTGGTCAGAACAACTGTCCTTCATCTGGACAACACAAGTTCAAGCAGTACCTTGTTGAAGTGTGGTTCCACTGAAAAGAGAATGCAATAAAAATTACTTTTTAGTTTGCTGAACATTTGCTATCTCTACTATTTATGTACAATGTCTCATTGATTGCTACCTATATTATCCTTTTCATTTTAAAGGGTCATCCATCTTTGGTGAAGGCCCTTTCTAAGGTTTATGGGAAGGTCTATGGACACCAGATTGATCCGTTCAAAGAAATACTGGTCACAGTCGGGGGTTATGGCTCGTTATTCAGCACCATTCAAGCACTGGTGGAAGAGGGAGATGAGGTACGGAGATTTCCCTTGCTCATCAGGCAATCCAAAAGCGTTTCTCTCCATTTGTTTGTGTAGCTGACATATGTTTTCTTTACTCTTTGGTTCATTGCATTATCCAGGACTTCATTAAATACTTAAACATGCTTTTTAATATGTACTGTCATTCCCTTTCCTAAGGTTATTATCATTGAACCTTTCTTCGATTGCTATGTACCAATGGTGCGAATGGCAGGGGCCAAGCCTGTGTTGATACCACTGCGCCTAGTAAGTTAAACCAAAACTATTGCTTTTCCATGAATATTAGTAGTTGCTGGAAACCATAAGTGAAAATATATTCCAAAATATTTCCTTTTGCAATATTTTAGAAGTCTGAAAAGAAGAAAAACATCACAAGTGCTGACTGGGTGCTTGACCCAGATGAGCTCGCCAGCAAATTCACCTCTAAGACAAAGGCCATCATCATCAACACCCCCAACAACCCAATTGGGAAGGTACGTGCACGTACATCACAGTCCTCTTGAAGCACATACATGTAAATAGCTGCTGGCTCAACACCTGGAAACAATGGGTGTCCCTTTACTTTTCATACAGCTGAAGGTACCAGTTATATATGCTTTCATTAGTTTCTGTCATCATTTTCTAGGTATTCACGAGAGATGAGCTGCAGATGATTGCTGACCTCTGTATAAAACATGACACTCTGTGCTTCAGTGATGAAGTGTATGAGTGGCTCATCTACAAGGGCCACCAACATATCAAAATAGGTACATTTTCAGCTCTGTTGTCAGTAACATTTTTATTTCTCAAGTAGGCTTAGACTGATACCAGCCCTCTATAAAAAAAACAAAAAACAAAACAAAAACAAAAAAAAAGAAAGAAAAGAAACATATTAACCAGTCAGTGTCATCCGCCTCAGGTATGACGAAGGTTCCTCCCTTGTTTCACTAAGCAGTTTTATGGGTGCCAGTCTCTAAAGCCTGCTGTGTCCCTGCTTCACCTTGCTTAAAGGAGCTGTCAACCTGCCTAAAAAAATTTGGGTGATGTTTCTAAGGAGAGTTTCAGTGTCACTTGATTGTTTACATGCACATTCAAAAACTTTCCCACCCTGTCAAGAATAAAGATCTCAGGGAAACGATGAATATTATCATTTTATTTGGCATGAAAATGGTCAGATTTAGAGATTTTGAATATTTGCAACTTCATTCCAGAATACAGGTATTGGCATTCAAAAACCCTTATCGGTCTAAGCCTGTTCTCAAGTATAATTTTTATTATTATTGTTCATCTTTCCTTCTCAATAGCCACTCTGCCTGGAATGTGGGACAGAACAATCACTGTCAGCAGTGCAGGGAAAACATTTAGTGTCACTGGCTGGAAGGTAAGAAATCTGTGGGTTTAAAACTGTATTTCTGATTTTGTTGCCATTCTTATAAATCACACCAAATGATTGAAATTTGTTTTTTTTAGCTGGGGTGGTCTATAGGGCCTGAGCACTTGATAAAGCACCTTCAGACTGTCATGCAGAATACTCTGTACACCTGCCCGACACCTTTACAGGCAAGCCTTCTTCTTTGAATCCATTTAAGAGGCTAAACTGATGTCCATTTCACTTGTAATCTCTGAAGCTTCTAGCTGTGTGTCTCTCTGGAAAAGCTGTGGGCTTGCTCAGTCAGTGCGTCTCGTGTGTGTGCAGGAGGCTGTGGCACAAGGTTTGCTGCGGGACTATGAGCTGATGGGTCAGCCAGAGTGCTACTTCTCCTCACTTGCAGAAGAGCTGGAGGGCAAGAGAGACCGCATGGCTGCCATTATCCAGGACACTGGTATGTCTCCCATCATCCCAGAGGGTGGCTACTTCATGCTCGTGGATGTCACAGCCCTCAGTAAGTACATTCAGACTGGCAGAATGTGAGCAGTGTTTGTTGATGTCTGTAACTTGCCAGCTAGTTCATACTCTTGACTCAGGTTACGTAGCATTTTTCTGTTATTTATGTTATTGTTATATGCTTTGTAAAAATGAACTTTTTCATTTTCTGCAGATATTTTCATCGTCTAGAAAAAAGTTGGTTGAAGAGTTTATTTAAAGCGGGTGGAGGGGGTGCTTGTACTCATAAATGTAAGAAATAAACTTTTCAAACCAAGATGTCAACATACAAAGTTACCAGACGAGACATTTAACGATAAATGTTAAAGAAGACAAAATGATATGCTTCTTCTGGGCCCATGTGCCTTGTCCACAGGGATATCTTTTGCCAGACAGATGAGATTTATGCATGTAGATTTTTGTCTTTATTTTATCCATCACAGTTAACAATTAAGTACACAAAGTTGACCTACTACGTGTTTTCACTGTTTTGATTGTAGATCAGGATCTGTCACATATGACTGATGATGAGGCTTACGACTACAAGTTTGTGAAGTGGATGATCAAAGAAAAGGTAAAAAAAAAAAAAAAAAAAGTTTATAGCCATTTTAAGAGGCAACCTTTTTGTTCCATAGAATATGATGATGCTAAGATGATCAGCCTTTATTTCACTGACTTTGTTGCTATATATTTTTTTCTTGTTGCTGTTGCTGATCATTATTATGCACTCGGTAAAGAAACTGGCAGCCATTCCAGTCACAGCATTCTGTGGAGAAGCATCCAGGAAGCAGTTTGAGAAATACATTCGCTTGTGCTTCATCAAGGTAAATAGTAAAGTGCCTCATTGTGACAAGATAAAAAGTGTTTAATTCTCCTGGGGAAAATAGGTTCTATGTGTGTAACTTCTCTCTGTCTTTTTCTTAACAGCAAGACAGCACTCTTGATGCAGCAGAGGAAATCCTGAAAAACTGGAATAAGACTTAATGGGATGCAGTGTCTAAAGGCCTTGGCACAGTTTCAAGGACTAGGGGCGATTTTGTCCCAGTGAAGCACTTAAAAAATTATGGATGCAACATGCTGCACAAATGTGACTTGGGAAAGAAACTGAGCAGTTTTTTGTGAAGTTGTATGACCTGTTCACTAATTGTGTGTCCTTTATGTTTTTCCTCTCTGCTTTTTTAAAGTATTTATACTATACTTTTCTTATCCAACAAAGTCTTTGGAATAAGCAGGACCTTAATTCATTACAGTCACAAACTTATCTTTTGCCAATAGCTGACTGAAGGGAGTGGATTTCTTTGCGCTTGTTTCAGCAGGTAATGCGGTGTAAAGTGTTGAAGTGGAGAGATGGAGATACCATCTTTTATATGCATTATTCTTAGTGTGCATCAACAATAGTTCATCAACAATTCATTTTCATATTTGCATATTCACAGTTTTCATTCATACAATATTTTTCTATCTTTCACTCATATAGTGTAACCCGATTATGACTGAACATGGTGAAGAAAATTTGCTGTAAGGGTTTCACATAAGCTGTGTTGCTTCCATATGTAGGCTCTCTGAGCAGTGATTATGATACAGGTGGTGGACACATTGGCCATGAAAGATAAGTGAATAAGTAAATGTTTAGACTTGCCATTCTGGTTGAACCATGCCAGCTCATGTGCTGGGATACTCAACTCCTGTGTTAAGTTATTCTTATATATATATCTATATTTTTTGCACTAGCAAGGACATTGATGTTATATTGAATCTCACTGGTTTGCATAAATACTGATGAAAAGTAATATTTTTGGTAAGGGTTTCCTCAGCTTTGATATCACTTATTTCTTGCCTCCACCATTGTGAATATCAATAAAAATTCATAACCTTACATATTGATTGACTTCCTGAATCAGGAATTTGGTGTCTGCTGTTTGAGTGCTGTGTGAGCTGGCACACTTTTCAGGGTTAACAAATCATAACCTCGGTTCCCAAATTCAAGGCTTTTTCAATGACATGCCACCTTGAAAGGTTGCCTCTCTAACTGCCCCTCCGTTGCCTCTCTCTGAAGCTAATAATTATTGCTTTAACCCAGTGATTCTCAAACTTTTTCGCCCGTGACCGCTTCAAACGAAGCGAAGCCCACTTGCGACCCCCTCACAGGCTGCGTATGCAGAGCAGTGATCAATCCAACTGGAGAACAGCTCCATTTTCAGGTGGTTTGATTTATTTACATAACAAAGGAGGCCTCAAATTTTAAAATGACTCAGTATTTCACAGGAAAACAATCAAAAGTGGAGAAAAAATATGAAAAAATAAACCTGATAATACTTGTGTAGTGTTTTCCAACACACACAACCCTCTGGTTTAACTGCTTTAACCCATCTGCTCTCTAGAGGTGGAGAATGGAGATGCAGTAGAGGTTGTGTCCAGATTACTGGGTATATTTGAAATTCTATCTCTAAATCTAATATACATCACCGAGGCTGTGCCATATTCATTATTTAAAATATTGTTTTTGTTCTTAATGCATAATCTGTTTATTACTGGAATGGTTTCCTAGGCATGTCAGTATGTATTTAAAACACTGGTTCATCATTACTTGAGTATATAATGACCTGGAGAATAACTGAGGTTAATGAGGATGTGTTTGAGTTGGCAGCTTTACAGTGTATGCAATGAAAATGTTATTAACAGCTGTGATCACAGGACGGGGTTTGAAAAATAAATAAATAAAAATGTTCAAATTAAAAATATCTGAGTTCATCTGAACACTGAATATTCTGAACACTGAATATTAGCAAATATTACCTCTCTCCATGACTGGTTGTATTAATTCCTTTATCCCTATAGGTTCTTCTACATGTGCCAAAACCTAACCCAATTTACTTTGCAGCTGTTTTTATTTATTTATTCTGATATTTTGATATTCTCAAAGAATATCAAAGGCACACTTGCAAAAGGCAATATCAGAGGGAGGGTTTTGTCCTCCAGTCTTCAATTATTACCAGTGGCTGACCTGGAATATCAGATTGTCTGGTGCCCTCCTGTGGCTACAAATGGAGACCAACATGGCTTCTTTGGCTGCAGTACTCTTAAAAAAAAAAAAAGACCTCCATTTACCTGCTACTTGCATGACAGACACTATGTTTGAAGCAACATCCCAAAATGCTGCCAAGACAACATTTGTTGTATAAGATTTTGAGAATGTCTATCTGCAGAATATCTACAGAAATATGATTTAAGGTTACGTGCAGACTTAATTACTTTAATACTGAATTATTTATCATATACTTATCTGTTCCCCATTGTACAACATATGGAAAAGTGTCTTCTTGCTTTTCCCTTCGCTTCATGATTACTGGACTGAAATATCTAGAATGCTGAAACATATTAACAAAACATCAACCCTGCCCCTGAGCTTGCCCTGTCTGACTTATGTTCAGGGCATTTTGTTCTTTGTCTTTCAAATACTCAGAGCAGCCAGTTCTGTCAGTGTGTATGATACTGTCACTGTGGTATTGTATGTAATATCAAACAACTGTAGGCTACATTTTGTCTTAGTGATTCTTCTATATCACAGTATCATAGTCATATCATAGTATTACTGCAGTTGAGGAAGTGTAGCTTTCTTGTTATAGTCAAGAAGATTTATAATGGCTCATCCTTCCTGTTCTTATAACAGGTTATACAGGTAAACAGCCTGAACCCTGGGGAGTCAGGTGGGTTTGTCAGGTGATTGACTGCCATCAGGTGTACTCAAGACATCTCAATTCCTTGGTTAGCTACAGTACATAACCAGCCTGTGAATCAAAACTTACATTTTCCTATGATTTAAGTGACAGTCTTCTAGAAAAACTTGCCTGTAGAAAAAATAATTGCAGAACTGCGTGACAGCACACAAACCAAAGAAAAAGTAATTGCCCCAATTATTATCCAATGCTGTCATGGCATTATTTTTTAATGATGGCCTTGTTTTTTACTGTAGCTGACACAAAAAATGACTTAGCTTGAGAACTTCCAATATGTGCAAAAATGGATGATAAACTAAATGAGTACTTGGCTCAGAATGGGGAAAAAACAGCTTGTTGTCTTCAAAATGTTCATTTGCACATCCTGTCAGAATTTGAATCTTATCTTTAGAACTGTAACTTGTCTGGGAAATTGTGAAAATTTTGGAGCAACATGTGTACCCCTAGTATCGGCATACTAAAAGTATGTGAAATGTTATGTTGTTATTATGGTCCTACGATAAAACTTTGGAGCATTAAAACCTATTTGTGAATAAAATTTCTCTGTAAGCTCTGCAAGTAATACCTATAACAGCAATCATGGCATGGCATGGGATATGTGCCCCTGTCAATTTCATTTCACAAGTTGACAGAATAATTGTAAAAAGAATAGGTGATTGATAGCAACTTTTCTGTAACCTATGACACAACTCACCAGTGTCTACATCAATAAGTTTCTTGACTGGAATAAATATTCTCTTTGCCACTGAGATAGGCACAAATCCTGTTAATCTGTTTAAAATATCTAATTATTAAGTTGATCAGGTAATTTGACTTTGTCTATTTTACCTATCCTACTGATCTGATGCAGTTGCAGAAGTTTTTGTTGATCTGTTTACGTAAGATATGTAAGACACAGTTTTAAAAATCCCACAGACAGCAACAAAGCATGACAAGATTGATATATTTTGCTTTTGTGGCCCTCAAAGTTCCACTTTTGTAGTTCACATAGCAAGGAGAGCCACAGTTGGGAACAGCAGACTAACAATGTAGTTGAAGTCGGCACACATTTCCTGCTCTCGTGCTGTCAGGACCCTGGGGTCCCTGGGGAGGAGTCAGGGTGGGTGATCCTCATCAAAGTTACTGTCAGCCTCTCTGTCTTTGATGGCTGGAACAAAAGAACATTTGCACTCTCTTGGCAAGCAGACCACCCTGCCCTCATTCCAAGTTCAAGTTCAGTTCAAATCTTTATTGTCTCACTAGGGGGACATTTGGTTTGCTGCCAGGATTTAAGATAAAAACACAAATTCCAGCAACAGTAACTATAAAATCCATGGTGCTAGCTACAAACATTATTTCACACTGTTAATAACTCTAAAAAGAAACTGATTGGGTTGTCTAAAAATCCAATCAATTCTGTGGACTTCATTATTGACAGTGCTGTCAGCTTCTATGTCATTTCATGGGAACAGATAAATGGAACGTAGCTGATCTTGATGTCATCTTGTCATGAAAGAATTCCTCATTCAAGATGTTGGGTCACCATTTATTTCTCTACCACCATCTCAAAGGAAGTACCCCATGCACCAACTCCTGTCTGATATACCTGTCAGCACCTCAGACACCAGGAAATCTGGTGTGCCACAAAGTATAGAGGTTCTGTCTCTGAACCTTACTAAAAATGAGAAATCACATGGCCACACAAGCCACAGATTATCCAGCTATTTTCTTATTGAATTCATGCTAAAGGAAGGTGGATTTGTACGTTTAAAACAGAGTACTTTATTGCAAGGAAAGACTCTATTTTTTCTTTTTAGTTTCACCGGATCACTGTTTTTCATTGAAATTGCACAGTTACTCTCTTACCAAGTTTAAATTCTAGAGACACTGAATGGTGAGGGTATTGTACACTGACTGTGAAGTGCAAAAGTTATCTCATTCAAATCATAGAGTGTCCAGGTTCTCAGTCTGACGGTCTAGTCTGATGGACATGACGCTACTGAAATCCCAAAGTACCAAAGTACAGAAACTGACAGATGGAAAAAGCAGTAACCTATAAAAATAGTGAGCAGCAAAAACCTCACTCAGTTGCCAACCACCAATAACAGAAGAAGAAGAAGAAGAAGAAGAAGAAGAAGAAGAACTCATTCAGCAGGAAAAATGTATGGGTAGCTTTTGAGTGTGCTGTTTGAGCTAGAGCAGAGACGTAAAATGTCTGTGGCTAGAGCGACAAGTTGACCAAGTACTACAGCAGGAGCAACTTTTGTGGACCTCAAGCAAGATAATATTGTTTTCATCATTTAATAGAGCGGTATCAAACAATATACCCTGGAGAGCGTATTGCTAGCATATCGATTTTAAAAAAATCGTCTGTAAAAGCTGGTTGGAACCGGTTGCACCCACCCACCCACCTCTCCTCGGAGTTGGCTATAGTTTCAGCCGTTTTAAGGCAGGTATTGTCTTGAGGTAGCGTGTTACTGAAGAAGTTTAATGGGTGCATTGTCAGTTTGTCCAAAAATGATACCCCTGCCTCTCATAGTAACATCATAGTATGATAAGTTGTGAGCTAGCTAGCTTTTAGCTAGCTCAATTAAGGTTGGAATCGTGTTAGCTAATATAAGCAATGTCATGCCTGAAGAGCAATCACTGGAGGGATGAATGCAAAAATGTAACTTACCTGTTTTGGTTTTCCATGTGGAGAATAGTGAATAGTTAAGTTACTTGACCTTACTTGACCTTTTCACCTTCTCAGAAAGTACACTATCCTGCCCTTGGAGTGCACTTCTCTATCAAGCAAAGACTCAGAAAGCAGCAGGTAACAATTACCTTACACAAAAACTCCTCCACACAAGCAACAAACCAACTATAGCATACATAGCATACAAATGTTGGATCATTTATCCTTGCACTGCTGACCTCTAGTGACAAATTCAGTGTTAGCTTTAAACAGTTTAAAGGAGCATTCCAGTTATTTTCAACCTGGACTTGATTTTCATAGTTTTTGCCTGTAAGATGTGTTTGAAATGTCATCACTTACTTCACGTTGCCCAGTTCACTGGGAACAGTGCTGTCCAGTATACACATACAAGACACACTCTCCAACAACTGAACCCAAAAAGTGATTCCCACACTTTAAATTACTGACAGCAGGTTTGAAATATCGGAGCCCGTAATAATCCCACATATTCTGCTTGTAATTACCACTAGAAGCTTGACTTGAACTGTTTTCCCCAGTCAGCAGTTGTATTTTCAGGACATCTGAAATGCCTTGAATGCAGCATTAGCATACTTGAGAGATCTAAAAAAGCAATATACACAAGATTCAGGCAATGGATTATCGGAAATTGGATGTGAGCAGGTCCAATTGTGGGTGTTAGTGTTGAAAAGACATGTTTTAATTGCTTTCTGGGTTCATCTATTGGACAGTGTGTTTACCCTGTGGGTGTGTATTGGACAGCAGGGCTGATGATGTCGAGCCAGTGAACGACAAATGTAATGAATCTCTTGAAACTGGTATTATGTCTGACCACCAAGCTCAATTAAAGTCTGTACAACTTTCTTTCTACCCTCAATATTCAACAACAACAACAATAATAATGTTTTTTATTTGTATAGTACTTGCAACCTCACAGAGTGCTTCATAAGGAACAAGATATAGCACAGGAACACTTT
Source organism: Neoniphon sammara (assembly GCA_900302535.1). Lineage (NCBI taxonomy): Eukaryota > Metazoa > Chordata > Actinopteri > Holocentriformes > Holocentridae > Neoniphon > Neoniphon sammara. The sequence goes on from OMKZ01004036.1 coordinate 41,460, forward strand.
AAAGGCTAAGTAAAAGTAATAATGACAAAATATGTAAAATATAACGACTACAGAACATAAAAACCTAAAACTGTACAAAGTTAATAAAATCTAGTTTACTAGATAAAATACCACGTAAGCCTAACCCTATAACCTTGAGCCTAAATTGAGGGAAAAAGAGAGTCAAAGACAAGCCAGCCTATAAATGTTTTAAGAAGCTATTTAAAAGAAGACACGGATGTTAGCTAGTCTGAGCCCCTCAGGTAAGGTGTTCCAAAGTCAAGCAATGCAATGCCTTACAACCTAAACTAAAGAATCAGTCATAAATTATCATAAATTACAATCGGCCATAAACCTATGACCAGTTTTATATATTTCTCCCAGTAAACTTGTTATTGTGTCCTGATGTACTTAACCACAGAATATTTAGCAAATGGCTGCATAATCACAATTCAGACTTTCTTCATTGTCATACATTATGTTTCGATCACTAACTGCCTCCTTTCCTGTAGATAAGGGCTTTGGTGGTAGGTGTAGATTTTCAGTAATTTTTTTTGTTTTTGTTTTTCTTAAAGCTAACAATGTATCAGTTTTCTCTCTTATGACTTATCCTATACATCTTTTATGACTTTTCTCTTAAAATGTTTGCTTTTTAAAATTTTCATTAGAAGAAGCCCCATCGGAGAATGCTAAAGCAACACTTTGAAAAACAATTCACTTTCAAATGAAGAACTCCTTATGTAAGCATGTACAGAATGTGACAGCTAAACGTGAGTTTAAAATGTTTTAAAAGCTCTAAGAAATTTATTTAAATTTGTATATTTTACATTCTGTATGGTATTTATATCCACAATTAACAGAAAGGTAGAAAGATGGATGGATGGATTGATAGCCCAATACTGCTAAATGAATTTAGCCAAAATATCTTACACTGTGCCCATTACTGGATTAAGTATCTATGAGGTAGCCTTTACCACAGTAGCACTGATATGATCCCTCAATAATAGGATGTACCTTTTGTGGAGAAAGTAATGTGATTACATGATTCACACTGTGGCTAAGATTATTTTGTTTCACTACATTCGGTTTTCTTTTGCACCACTTGAGGGAGACAAAGTACATCAAAGCCTGTTAATGTACATTTTCTGTATTTACATTTGTTTGCTCATTTTATAACTGAGAGGCAAACTACATCTCAAAACCTAGATTGTTTGTGTGTTCAATGTTTGTTTATTTAGGGTTTTCAAATGTTTTAGGATGCATTAACACTTGGAAATCAGAGACATGTTCTTCCTGAATGAAGATTTGATTATTTATTTATTACAAATAAGGGCCACTTTTAAAAAGGCACGTTGCTGACACAGCTGTCATGGCTGTATGGGGAGTATTATTAGAACATGCTTCAACAGTGTATGCCTTGTTCAGAGTAGGATTCTGCAAGGGTTCACTGGTAACTGGATCTGTGAAATCAGGCACTCCTGTGTAACATGGGCAGAACATGTCATTTAATTGACTTTTCCCCATGCTTATGAATAGCCGAAATGAAATGCCTAGACTATATCCAAATATGGATATGGCAGATGTAGGCTTGCTTTATAAGCCTTCTTATCCAAATACTGCATACTGAAAATGTGAAGATGTGTATTGCTGATGGTTCCTGCTGTACAGTGTATTTAGCAGATTCTAACGCTTCAGTAACACTGTCTTCCCATTATCTTAAAGCTCTCTACAGATATGTGGAAAGTAGCATTCTTATCAAGACTTTCTTAAAATAAATAAATAAATAAATATTTACCAGGTTTTTAATCAAATGTAAAACTTCTTAAAGGCTTACATAGCATGAGGTTACCTGGACAAGTGATGCCATTTCATTTATTGAAGCATGTATTTTGTATACTCAACACATTTGGTGCAATGCTTCTTCCTGCTCCCAGACCATATTTTATAGCAGGTGAAACTTGATGAAAAATTGTGGATACTCAACAGCATCAACAGTGGTGTCCCAGGACTTAATCTGGTGAAAGTAGCATTATCTGATAAAATGCTTTTGACTCATGTATTAAAATTGATAGTTTCTAATGCCTCAAGTCACTTGGCATGAAATGGTTCCTTTGGTGGGGGCGAAAGCGCTCTGTTCTGATTGGTTTGCAAGCAGAAGATGGAGAACGTGAGGAGGGGTGTTGATGCTTGCCCCTCCAACCCCCTAGATAAACATCCACAGATCACGACCGTGTGAACCTTTGTATTTATTCAGACTGATGATGTCATGGAAACTTGAGGCCAGGTCTGTGCATAATTAGAGAAAAAATGTGCAACAAAACAAAAAACAATTACACCTGTTTGTGTGCAGCAGGGATTCGTTTCCTTCAAATATACATCTGTCAGCTACTGAAACCTTCCCTTTTGCCTCTACATGTTTCCATAGTCTCATAAATATAGAATATCAGCACATCACTTCTCTACTACTTTAATTCTTTGATCTGTATTACTTTCAAAAATTATTATGAGGTAGCATGTCATAACCTGTGCAAATATTTGTTGTTTGCATTTGTTTAATTAAAACATTGGCACTTGCATAAAATGGTCGTCATCCCCGGAGCAGATGGCACAGGTCATGTTTAACAAATGCACTTTGAATGGATGCATTAGGAGAGAGGCTGCCTTTCGAACTCTTTGACATAATACGTGACCCCTGAATAACAGAGATGCCACTTCGTCCATTGCATGTACATGTTCATTCGGCTTTTGCTTAATTTCATAAGAACATATTGAGTCTTTATATCAGCTCAGTCACAAGGCGTCCAGCTCTCTTTAGCAATTATCGGCTTCACCTCATCTTTATTTCTGGTCTACGTGAACTAGCGAGGATATTAAGGGGTCCAGCAGCAACACATACAGTATATGTTTGGTAAATATTTGATGGATGAGAACATCCATCACCATAAATACATAAAGCTGCTTAGCTGCAATGTAGTGTAAAAACTGGTTCTGGGAACACCACAATTAGGATTATTATGTAGGTTGTCTTTACTGGAAGTATACAGTACACAGCAACCAGATCCCTTTGGATTAGATTGTTTAATAAATGACATAGCCTAATACCATCATAATTTATGTTAATTATGATGATTTTTGTTAATCATTTAATGTCATGATCCTGCTAAGAAGGAGGAATTAGGTTGCAGTTGCCCTTAAAACTAGACCACATGTTTGTGTGATATTTTGTGTGACCTCTAGGTGGCCATGTTGTTCACACTCTGCAGTGAAATATAGCAGAGCATACCTCTCCTCTTCTCGCTCCTAAACTGAGTTTTACCAAAGAGCTTTTGAAAGTACTTTGATGTAGCCTGCAGCTTAAAGTAGACATTACAGAGGGTTGTTTTTGTTGTGATTGTTGCATATGGCACTTAAATCAAGTATTTGGTGGTCCTGTTTGTGGATCATCGTTTGACAAATTCACTCTTACTGAGGAGTAGATTGAACACCAGCTGCCATGGTTTTCATTCAAATTGTTTACCAACCTTTGTCCCATAGCACAAATTTTGAGCGGGAAATCATAGACCAAATACCCTTATTAGATCTCCCTGTGAGGGAGGTGTAGTTTGCGGTATCCATGAAAAAAATAAATGATTAGATATTGTTTACAGAAGCATTCTAAAATATGTTTGTCATAAAAGATGTCACCATAGTATTCAGTGTCCTTTGGAGTGTAAAAATGGCTTAAGGCGTTACAGATCGATCAAAATAACCTACTCAAAATAATCACCATATATATTACATTAATTGTGCACAGTTTCATAACATATGTCATATCTATTGTGAATAGGACTGAGACATAAATATCTGTGAGAATTTGAGGGGAGTACCACCGCACCCCCAAATGATGTCCGCTCTCACACAGGCCATATGGCAGTGTGTGCCCAGCTCTTACTGCCAGCAATGTTCTGTGCACGCAGGCTAACAGCTTGGTGGACACATAATTAATTTGCCTAGGCGTCTGCCATTTATTTTCCAACCTACATTTTGTTAATTGGACAGAGGAGGTTAAAATCAAATGAATGTCTGTGGGTATGTTAAGGCCACTAATTGCATGGAATCTGCAAGAGAGCCATCAGTGTGGTTGCTTGCGGGAATACAGTGTCAGGGGTGATATTTTGAGGTTGTTGGGAAGAAATATCACAGTGAAAACATTATTCATATTTTTCACTCATGCTCTGTAAGGCTAATGCTACAGCCTTGAGAGGACCTGAAACAATCACTGATGGATGATCAAAATTTGATTAAATTGACATTATTTGGGATGCCAATATAACAATGGAAAAAATAGAGCTTTGTGCACCTTTTTCTGGGAAACTGGGCAACTTAACCACTCAAAAGAAATGACCTTTCTTCTCTCCATTTTCTTCAGAAAGACATGCCTTACGTTGGCTCTTTGGACTGTTTCTAATGTATAATCTCTGTTGGCCTGTGTTGTTTACAGCGTAATGGATCCTGACACAACCAGCCCCCCCTTCACCCTCTCTCTTTCTCCCCCCGTCCTCACTTGCGTCATTTTGCCAGTATTGCCATTTAATTCACTAAGCAATAACTTCTTCCCTGTCCCCATAACCAAAGTTGAATCTGACTTAGAATATGAATTTAATCAAGTTAATTGACTATTAAATACAAATGTAATTAGGAGCATAAATCTAGACGATGCCTGTTTTTTGTACTTTGTAAACATGAAAAGATGAAAGATGAGCGATGTTTTTATCTAAGTGATTGGAGAGATGGAAAATGTGGATTAAAAGAGACCATTAATGAGCAATCCTGACTTTCAAAAATAAGTGTCATCTATGTTACTGTCACATACAATCATAACTTCTAGACATCAATTTGATAGCTTAGTGTTCTTTAGCAGCTTAATGTTCTTTAGTATGTTTTCCTCACTATTCAGGAATTAAGTTAGAACAGCATGTCTGTACATGCACATGTAGTAATTGACTAAGGTTGTAAAGATTACAAACATTTGGTAATGTTGCATAAAATAATCATGCATTCAATATATCTGCTCTTTTTTTTCTTGCCATGCATTTTTTAAAATCTGCATTCAAATTTTCCCTGTGTGAGCCTTTTCGGTTGTTGAAAATCCGCAATAACCATGGCTAATATGTGCTCAGACTGGGAGACAGTGCAGGACAATACAAATGAATGCAGAGCGTTTATTGCACTCATTCAGCCTTCCAGTGGATGGTCCTGCTAGACAGCGCCTGCAGCTGTGTGGACGGGGTACCTCTGTGGTGCCCCTCGAGCTGAGCAAAACAAGGCATGTTGTCCACGGTGGCAATCCCTGCTGTTGTTAATCACCTGCATCCCT